>JAYKKM010000351.1:4452500-4517500 GCA_035772405.1 Chrysogorgia sp. JL179-B06 | reverse complement strand
AACGCTGTCCCTACTTACGTTCCTATCTATCCGACATAATCCACTCAGCCTGGTCTCACGGCGCTGTCCCTTCTGATTGGAAAAAAGCATGTACAATACTTATACACAAGAAAGGAGAGACAGACGAACCAGCAAACTTTAGACCAATAACACTTGAATCCATTCCACTTAAAGTTTTAACATCGTGCATTCGCAATAAAACATTTCAATTTCTTGCGGAAAACAAGTATATAGAACAGAATATCCAAAAAGGCTTCACACCAAAACTTTCCGGAACACTAGAACATACAGCTCAGATGGCGCATATAATCAACAAAGCGCGCACAAAACAACGATCTCTCGTCATAACATTACTAGACCTAAAAAACGCATTTGGTGAAGTCCATCATAACCTTATTCACGAAGTCCTTGATTTTCACCATATCCCTGATCACATAAAGAATCTCATTAGTAGCCTCTATACCGATTTCAAAACTTCCATCATCACAGATGAATTCAACACCCCATTCATCACTGTTGACCGAGGTGTGCTCCAAGGCGATTCTCTCAGTCCTCTCTTGTTCAATATGTCGTTCAATACTTTTATTCAACACATCAAGTCTGAAAAATACGGTCAACTTGGCTTCCGCAAACCAAACGACAGTACTACCTTATTCAACCCAATCCACTGGTTACAATTTGCAGACGACGCTGCCGTTATCAGTGGTCAAGAAAAAGAAAATCAAATGCTTCTCAATCGCTTTACGATCTGGTGTCAGTGGGCCAACATGATTATACGTGTGGATAAATGTTCAACATTTGGCATTAAAAAGGATTCAACAAAATCGGTCCAATATCTCCCCAAACTGTTTGTAAATAACCATCTCGTACCACGTGTTGAAAATGGGAAATCGTTTCGTTACCTAGGCCGCTACTTTGACTTTAATATGTCCGAAGAAAATCACAAATCTGAGCTACACGACACACTAACCGACATCATGAATGAAATTGACGAACTGCCATTACATCCAAAAAATAAAATTATGTTGTACAGCCGCTACGCACTTGCAAAAATCTCTTGGCACTTCACTGTTTCTGACATAGGTAAAACCTGGGTGAATGAAAAACTAGATGGTATTGCGTCGAAATATATACGGAAATGGCTTGAACTTCCCATCTCAGCAACACTTAGCAACGTCCTACTTCCTCGCAGTAAGTACGGTCTAAATATCATTCTCCCTTCAACGAAATTTCTTCAATGCCAAACTGTTTCGCGAAAAGCTTTAAAATTATCACCAAATGAAGAAATTAGAAACCTATGGACTGTCACAAGTAATCACAAGAATGTGCAATACGACAAGTACAAAAACACAAAGGACGTACTAAACACTTTCAGAAAAGAACACGAAGAAAGGCTTCAACATCACCTTATTTCACAAGGTTCATTCTTTTCCAACATCATTAAATATTCGACTCTCTCGTTCAACTCCACATGGTCCTCAGTCCAAAGCAAACTCCCTAAGAACATATTTAACTTCACCATCCGATACATCAACAACACGCTTCCGACTCGCAAAAACCTTGTGAAATGGGGAATATCACCTACATCTGACTGTTCATTCTGCTTGCAACCTGAGACCCTACTTCACGTCATTGCTGGTTGCCAAACATACCTAAACGAAGGGCGGTTTACTTGGCGACATGACTCTGTTTTAAATTTTATTGCCTCCTCACTCAACTCCGTACAAAATTATAGCCTCTACGCTGACATACCTGGCTACATCAGCCCATCTGTTCTCACCGGAGATAGATTACGCCCCGATCTTTTGGTAACAATCGAAAACAAATGTATATATATTCTCGAACTCACAGTCGGATTTGAATCCAATCTACTCAATAATGCCACCCGTAAGAGACAGAAGTATCAGGAACTAATTACGGAACAGAACAACAATTATGAACAAGTTAAATTTGTGAATCTGTCCATCAGCTCACTCGGAGTCTTCAGTCAACCATCATTAGAATTTATTGAAATGCTGAAAGATCTCAAATTTGACGAACGTTGCCGAAAGTACTTCATGAAAAGAATAATTAACATTTGTATAAGAACCTCATACTATATTTTCTGTAAACGTAACAAAACCTGGGACAACCCAACACTAATGCAAAACTAATATTATATATCATATATATCGTTAATTCAAGTAGACATTGGTGAACTACCTGTAAAAGAGAGGTTTATCATTGTAGTATATATCAATTATGAATAAATAAAGTTTACATTATTATTATTATTATTATTATTATTATTATTATCCTCAAGAAGTGAGATTTGCAATTGTAAATATATAAGAAAAATGTATATTAATAAAGTTTCCATTATTATTATTATTATTATTATTATTATTAATACTATTAATAATAATGCATTAACAATAATAATACTAATAATAATGCCTAATGCCTAATGCAGATTGCAGATACCATACAAAGCATATACTGTATATGGCATTGTGTACTATAGTATCTAAATTATATCACCATGCACATATAATTTTAACCCTTATTCAGGATGCCATGCCTAGTCTGCTTGTCGATAATGATCTAGCTAACACAGTACAGTACTTGTTCAATCCATAACAATCTGCATACATAGTAGTGTCAACATACCCAATGTGAACATAATAATAATAAGCTGTATTTTACATTGACAGAATAAGTTGTGACCCACTAGGCCAGCTACAGTGTAAGTACTGTAGGTCTAACATATTCCATAATGGATGCATCAGTACTGTAAACACAGATTATATATGGAATACATGCCAGTATATACAAAACATGGACGTCAAGATCATATCGTCAAAATTGTAACCTTCTTATTGCCAGTGACGACCTCTAACCATTGAGCCATCGAGATTCAGATGGAGAGAGGTTACAATGATGTACTGGTTCTGATAATATATGTACTGCCTATGCAGCAGTTACTATATATCTCAGTAATGATTGGGTGTGTTAATATATATACACTTATGTATACAAATGCGAGCTACATTTAGGCAGACATATATCAATGGAATCAGTACATCAATGTAACCTTCACTCGCCATCTGAGTCTTGGTAGCTCAATGGTCAGTGTCCGGGACACAGAATAATTTTTCTGAGGATATGAGCTTGCTTGACAATCATCCATGTACTGTATCGTCTGTTTCCCCCTGAGCTCTCCCTTATTCACTACAGCAGTGTATATATTAACACTGACAAGTATACAGTAATGCTTGTTTATTGCTACAAAATTGTAGGCCAGGTCCAGGCCCAGATCATATAAACACAGCAATAGTATGCATGTTTTTTCACCCTAAACTACTGTATATATAGGCTAATTATCAAGCATATAGTATTTACAATTTTAATAAAATAATAAACATACTGTACATGCAATTCCAAAATTTGTACTACCACTTACTATTCTGCAGTATTATAAAGAACAAATGTTATATATTTTAAACTGCATGAATTTAATTCCAACTGTCAAAATATTATACATATGTTTTGAAAATTCAAGACATTATACACCTTCAAATTTTCCAAAATCTCTCTGTTAAGTAGCTTGGAGAAAATACACAATACAGTGTACAATTATTTAAATCACATTAAAATTAGCGAGTCAAGTCAAAAAGTTAAACGATAAAGTGAATGCACTGAACTGAAGGTAATGGCTATTCGTACGGTAGCCGTACGACGCTATAGTCTCTTAGAATTCAACGAAATGCGGGTAAATATCACCAAAATCCTAAACTTAACCCTAATCCTAACCAAATTACAAACCATAACAAAAAAAAACTATGCAGAAAAGGCAAATTAATTGCTCAACACACACCGGTGAGTCGGTGACAATGTACTATTATTAGCCGTTGTTTGAGAATACTAATGTATTTACCTTGTTACTTGTTTCTGTCTTTGATTATCTTGTCCTTCAACACTACACTCTCGGCTTGAAATCAGCTGATAATGTCTATACAGTAATGTTTATTAAAAACAAACATGGCGAATGGCGGCTTCTTCCGGAAAGCGGTTTGTCGCGCTGGCGTCAATTTAAATTTAAATTACACCAAATTTAAATACCGTTTCAATTTTTGCATTCGCAATCATGTGACGGTTGCAATTTAAATATTAATTCAAGAGGTCTACCAATCAGCTTCTGTTGCAGACTATTTACCAGGGCCAAATTTTCCGATGCCGCGCATGAGATCTAGTTACCACGGCCGTTGATGCATATATAAAAACAAACAAACTCGATTCTACTCTGCCCATCCCTTGCAAGCATCCCCGTCATGATAAGGGACTAAACGCCGGTCGATATTAGCACCCTCGCCCTCAGGCCTTCGGCCTTCGGCTGGCGCTTCGCGCCGGGCGAGGGGATAAATAACATATATCCCGAGGTCGAGGTATATAACCGACTTATATCATGATTGGTAAGGTTTCTTAAAACATACATGACTTACTTCAGTAAGAGATGTGCGATAAGAGATGCGATATTTCCAAAAATGAAAAGCAATTTCCATAATAATTACTTTTTATCAAGGTATTTGGATCACAACAACATTTCTGTCATTCCTGCGAATTTGTTCGACAACGCACCAGAGCTCGAAGAACTGTAAGTATAACAGATTATTGTTGACAGTATTGTTGACAGTAACAGATTATTGTTGACAGTAAATGCAATGTCTGCTTCACGGTGTTGCGGTTGAAACTTGTGACCGATGTCGCTACCGACATCTGAGTTATAGTTGCATGCCAAACGTGCAGAGCATAATCGCCACACCGACAACAAACACATTCTGAAGCAAGAAGAGCAGAAAAACAATGAGAGAAATCCAGAATGTAACTGCCGACAAAAGAATAACTGCCCGCTGAACGGAAAGTGCCTTACCAAAGCCGTAGTATACCAAGCCACTGTGACCACCACCGACAACAACGAAAACCATACTTATGTCGGATTGACAGAGACCTCTTTCAAAACTAGATACCTCAATCACACCTCTTCATTCCGTATTATGCATAAGAAAAACGCTACCGAACTTAGTAAACACATTTGGACACTAAAATAAACTAACACCCCTTATACTATTAACTGGAAAATCCTAAAACAATGCCAACCCTACTCTAACAAGTCAAAACGATGTAATTTATGCCTACCTGAAAAATTTGTAATTATATATCACCCCGAACTAAGCTCTCTTAACAAACGAAACGAACTGATATCCACCTGTCGTCATCGAAAGAAATATCTGTTATGTAAACATCCGTTATGTAAATTTCCCACCTAATCCCTATGTAATTGTAACACTATCCCTATTTGACGCATGCATCTCATATTATATTCTACTGCACTGTAAGCTATATAACATTCACCTGATGAGTGTGGCAAGCTTCGGATTGTCATACGAAACAAGTTTGTTGTGAATAAACTTCAATGAAGTAATCAGTGTTTTCACTTTGTTTGTTATATATATATATATATATATATATATATATATATATATATATATATATATATATATATATATATATATATATATATATATATATATATATATATATATATATATATATATATATATATATAATATATATATATATATATATATATATATAATATATATATATATATATATATATATATATATATATAATATATATATATATATATATATATATATATATAGTTTGTGTGTGTGTGTGTGTATACAAAAGTGTACAAATGAAAGTGCCATGAATTGAAGACTTACAGTATTATTAAATTAAAGCACGTTTGAACACGTTTTTCAAATTGATTTCATTTGAAAGTCAAATGTCACGTAAAATATATTGATGCTTTTGTAAATTCGCGTTACGGATGTTTACAAAGATGGATACCGGGCGCTGGATTCCCCTGACGAGCAAATTAACACGCTACTGCTCCCTCTGTATATATATATTACCTATGGTTCGACACCTAACTCACATTATATACCACGACCGAAGAACTTACAATAAAGGGAAAACGTTAGTGCAACTTTACGAGTGGTTTAAATAAAACAAATTATTTCATGTTGTTTTTTTGTTGTTAATAAAGACATGTGATTTTGAATATCAAACGCAATTTCCAAATATCAAAAGTAATCGCCATAATAATTATTTATTTTTATCAAGGTATTTGTCATATAACAATATTTCTGTCATTCCTGTGGATTTGTTCAAGAACGCATCAGAGCTCAAAGAACTGTAAGTATAGCAGATTATTGTTGATTACGCTTGCTAACAACCGAATTTTAGACAATTTTTTATTTACTTTCCCCTCCTACCACTTTTTCGTTGGAAAATATTTTCGACGTAAACAAATAATTTACCAACGCAACCAGGTAATAAGTCAGACATACTTTGACACTACTCTGGCTTTAAAAGTTTTTTTGAACGAATAGTAACAGTTACTGTCCATGACCTAACGTTTCGACACTCCAGTCTAGTGTCTTCTTCAGGGGTGATCGTTGTAAAGTTAAGGTCCCTATTTATACCCTCAGAGAACCGATTATGACGTTATCTATTAACAAGATTCAAACAAGCTTCTGGTAAAAACCCGTCATCGCGATTCAATGGCATGGCGCTATTGGTATGCCAAGCCTCCAGACAACGTCTCTGATGGTACCGCGGATTAGTGGTAATAACTTTGGAATCTCGTGGTAGGTTACACACGCGTGTTCCGACAAAGCAGAATTTATCTTTTTTGAAAAGGAAACAGCCTTTTGGTGTTCTTGGCATAACAATAGCGCCATGCACGCTCCATTGAATCGCGATGACGGTTGTTTATTATAAGTAAACACATGGTTTTGAGGGATATTAGTGATTAAATGTCCTGGAAAGCCGAGGGAGGGTTTTGTGGAAGTCCCGAGGGCCGAGGCTTGAGGGGTCATTTAATCACTAATGGCCCTCAAAACCATGTGTTTAGTTTGTAATCATATTGTCACCGAGGAAATAAACAAGACAATGGATGCTTTTGTTTTGTAAAATCTCTTTATCGAATTGGTTCAGTGAATCTGTGTATAAATTTGGTTTGCAAATACACGTTAGTATTTTTTAGTCGGAGTGATTGATGGCTGATGTCCGCTTTTCGTTTGTGAGCGATAAAGAAGTTGCCGAAGCAAATGAAAACCGAGTCCTTTAAGCACCAAAATACATATATTGTGGAGTAGGAACAAATCAATTAGTTCTTTGAGGCATATTTGTAATGAATATTGGATGAGGGATGTTTACTCTAAATGTCCCTCATCCAGTATTGATGAGGGAAATACGACAGTAAACGTCCCTGTTAAAACAAAAGAAACCGAGGTGACTATGTTATTATCAGAAGCTTAATTATTTGCATCTTGCTAATAGATAACGTCATCATAACGTGATGAAGATACTAGACTGGAGTGTCAAAACGTTGGGCATGGACAGTAGCTTTTAAGTTACGTTAAAAACTTTTTAAATCCAGAGTAGCGTCAAGCTATGTCTGATTTTCGACGAAATTATAAAATCGAGAGTTCTTACAATAACAGGACTCTTGTTTCTCTAGTTTTTTTTCTCACTAATCAGTTTATCTTTACATGGTCGTGCTTGAATTCCTGTGCTTGTTGTTCTGCGATTTCCATAGTTTCAGCTTTTTGAATTATTTATTATAAATCAGCTTCTTTTCTTAATCAGTCTTTGTCACATCGCCTGAGATAATCCACTAACTAGTCGATCTCAGAGAGCTCCATTTAAGAAATCACCAAAATTGTAATTAATTATCCGCTAATTTATGAAACGATGCTACAAGAAATAACCAATTCACCAGACCTTTGTTACCCTGATCCCAGAGGTTCTACGGCGCTGCTCCCCCCCAAAAAAAACAAAAAAACACAAAAAAACTGAAAGCGGCGAGAGAACCTCTGGTCGCATGGGCAAGCAATTTCACTTTCGTGTTGCGTTAATCTAGTTAAAACTTAACCAATCAAAAAACATTTCGAAAGTTGATCGGATCTAATTAGGGAGTGGTGGGTTAGACAACTTCACAAGTAAACAATTAACAATCGACAACAAATCTCTTCGATTCTGGATGTTTTACTATGTTTTACTACGCCAAACACAAAGGAATAGTGTCCATCGCAAATTCCTTGCTCTTCGATGTTATCCCCAGTCAAACTAGCAACTGCAGCAGTGTTCATTTAGCTCGTAACTGTCGAATGTGTGAATCAACTAACTAAGGAGTTTAATGGACATACGACGGCAGAATGGGATCAACATACTGTAATCTTCGAATCGACAGTTCTCTACAAATGTCTGGCACGATCTGAAAAATGATTTTTTTCTATGAAACATACATAAATCGACGGGACGTATTCGCAATTCTACCAACTGGCCATCGACGGGACGTATTGTCGATTTATGTATGCCAAAAGAGCCTCCTTTTGCGAGGAAAACGTCTCGGAAGAACGACCGATAAAATGTCATCCAAAATCTCTTTGTCCATATTCTAATTTTATCCTGCTTTGAGTCTTTCACAAATAATCTTGAGACAATATTATTTTTACGGTTCTCCGCACGGGTAATTCGTTATTGAGCCAATCAGAAAACGACGCCAAGATCTGGCCCTAGCAATCTTATTGGTTCGGAGTGATCAAAGAAACGGCCCGTGCGACCAGGGTTCTCTCGCCGCTTTCGGTTTTCGGGGGGGGGGGGGGGGGGAAAGCGGCGTATAACTTCTGCGACCAGGGTAGACCTTTGTTGTCTTTGACTAATTTTAAATTGTTCGGCGATGACCAAAGGCTTTGGATTAAAATACGCTTTCGCCAAGGCCGACAACTCAGGAAAGATCTTCTCGTGGGTTTCACCGGTGCTAATAAGTTTCGAACTAACCTGTACATTTTTAGCCCACACACAGTCATAAATATCGCTCGCTTGTTCGCTGCACTGTCTCTTCGAATTCGCAATAAAATATTGTTCCAATTGCTCGACATATTTATCCCAATCTTGGCCTCGACAATACTCACCCATGTGACTATATACGCAGCCATACCTCTTTCGAATAACACCAAATTTTTCTTCTAAATGAATCCCATCCTTGTTGGATTCATTTCGACATTTCAACATTTCTTGGACATTTAACGTCGATCCAACACTTTTTCGACGCAACCATAACCCTAAAGCTAACTTCGTCGCCTAACAACTCATTTTATTATATAGCTACTGGTAGGATATGAGCTATCTCGCAATTTGGTTGGCTCCTCTACTAATAGGATTTCATTTCATATCCTAGCAGTAGAGAAAAAAGAAGATGCAGCATGTTTTTTAGACAGAAAAAAGTTTAAATCGATGGGGTTATATAAAGACTACCCCGAAGTGACTGTGTGTTTGACTATATAAGTATTTGGCTATATTATAATAAAATAATTATAATTATATATGTATAATTGTTAAATATACCCCAAACGAATAAACCGAAAACGTTATTAGAACTGAATTTGTCCTATTAAAACCACTCGTTTTAATAGGACAAATTATTTCACAATGCCATGTTGTTTTTTTGGTTGTCAACAAAATATATATGATTTGGAATATCAAAAGCAATTTCCAAATATGAAAAGCAATTTCTATAATAATTTTTTTTAATCAAGGTATTTGGACCACAACATGATTTCTGTTATTCCTGAGGATTTGTTCAAGAATACACCAAAGTTCGAAGAACTGTAAGTATAACAGATTATTTTTGAGTAAATTTTTTTTTTAATAAAACAATGTTTGCTGCGTGAGAATATTGATTGGTCTTCTTACGTTGCAGTAAAAGCATTAAGGTTGGCTTAACTAAGGTTGACTTTCTATGATACGAAATTAACTAGATTATTTATTTATTTGTAAATAATAATTAGTACCGAGTAGTTTAACAAGCGAAATCAATTTTAGATAAAGAGAGTAAGTAGTATAGAAACTAGCGGTACCGGCGCATTTTTTCCATTTTCATGCTTCGCAATCAAAATGGAGAAAAAGTTCGCCGTTACCGCTAGTTTCGAGACTACTAACAGTGGTGTGTCGCATGTCTCGGGAGTGTGGAAACGCGTCTCACGGACTCCGAACCGTGCGATATATCGCTGTTGTCTCCACTCTCGAGACTACTAACAGTGGTGTGTCGCGTGTATCGGGAGTGTGGAAACGCGTCTCACGGACTCCGAACCGTGCGATATATCGCTGTTGTCTCCACTCTCGAGACTACTAACAGTGGTGTGTCGCGTGTTTGGGCGTTTGGAAATACGTCTCACGGACTCCAAACCGTGTGGTGTGTCGCTGTTGTCTCCACTTTCGAGACTACTAGAACGAGACGTGTCGCATGGTTTGATAGTCTCGAAAGTGGGGCTACCGGCAAACTTTTTCTATTTTTCATGTCTCAACTTTTTTCTCTGGTTAACGCAGCACTTTTTCCGTTTTCGGATTCCACATATAACTTTCGAGCAAATATGTGGAATCCGAAAACGGAAAAAGTGCTGCGTTCTCCAGAGAAGTTGAGACATTCAAATGGAAAAAGTTTGATGTTAACCCCACTTTCGAGACTACTAATAGACGATGTGTCACGTGGTTTGGAGCCTATGAGACGTGTGTCAGCTAGTAGGCTACAGAGTGAGGTGTCTAGACGTGGGGCTGCTGTGGGTGGAGAAGTCGCTCGTAACAAGACTATGTCAAGTAATATTACGCGTGATCCTGGTATGGGTTTTATTGATTCGAAAGGGTCTAAAGACTTGACTATATTAAACAATAAAACGACTCTTATGAAAAGGTCTGAACGTAAACGTGACTCTGTCGCGGGTGGTAATGTTGCTCGTAGTGGTACACTATCGAGTAGTGGTGCACGTGATCCTGCTATAGGTTCTGATAATTTATTTATACCGAATATTAAGATGAGTTTTCTAGAGAGGATGTCTGACTATCTAGCTGATGCTAAAGCATTAGGGTATAAGTGGATGGACCTTATTAGGAGGGGATCTAGAGAGAACGTCATTAGTAGAGTCACCAGAGTTAGGGAGGTTCGAAAGGCTAGACGTGATCTTAGAGTCACAATTGAGTCAGAAGGTCTCTGACAAAGAGTATGAGAGAGTCACTAGTCTTATTGCTAAGATGAGACGTCCTACTGTAGTACAAAGGAGAGGATCTAGAGTCACCAGAGTTAGGGGGGTCAGAGAGATTCGAAAGGCTAGACGTGATCTTAGACGATATGTGAGGAAGTCACGACTAAGTCAGGAGGCCTCAGACAAAGAGTACAAGAGAATCAATAGTCTTATTGCTAAGATGAAACGTCCTACTGTAGTACAAAGGAGAGTTGCTCTCAAAGGGTACACCAAGTCGTATAGTGTTAAGGTGGTCGAGAAAAAGGACCCACTAAAACAACTAGTCAAGACTAGAAGAGTAGTGGGCTCAACTTTACAGAAAGAGTTAGAAAGACTGAAAGGTTTAAAGTTTTCTGAGACGTTGAAAGTATCTCTAGAGAAAGAGATTGGTGACGGTAAGTCTGTGTTTAATACAGCCTTCTTCAATAGTGTGGTCAAAACAGTGGTTAGTAATGTTGATATTAGTGGGGCTACGAGACAAGCTAGTGAGGAGATGGTAAATCGTATAGCTGTGTGGTTGTCAGAAGGGTCTGGGTGGGTTGTGGATAAAATTAATGACCACTTTATTAATGTGGTAGTGTATAAGCCTCTTAAAGGATCGAGTTATATTGAGCTACCATTAGAGTTGAGGAACGCGTCGAAAGGTTTGATTAATATAAAGAACAACGATGATAAGTGTTTCATGTGGTGTCACGTGTTGCATAAGTGTCCTGTGGGAAAGGATCCACAGAGAGTGTCGAAGCATAAGAAGAACGTAGGTTCTGTGAAATATGAAGGAGTGAGATTTCCAGTTAATACAAAACAGTACAACAAGATAGAGAGGCAGAACGGTATTAGTATCAACGTGTTTGGGTACGAGGACAAGCAGCCGTTCCCTATCTACGTTTCTGAGGAGAAGTACGAGGATCATATGGACCTGCTACTTATAACGAGTGGTAGTAAACGACATTACGTGTACATCAAAGACTTTAACAAGTTTATGTTCAACTAATCTAAATACGAGCACAAGAAGAGTTTCTGTAGGTACTGTCTTCAATGTTTTACTACCAGTGAGATTCTAGAGAAACATAAGGAGGTTTGTATGGTGGTAAACGGTAAGCAAGCGATCAAGATGCCAGATGAAGGAGACAACACTCTTGAGTACAAAAATTACCATAAACAATTAGAAGTACCGTTCGTAATATACGCAGACTTCGAGGCTATCACAGAGAAGGTCGACAACGTGACACCACTCACAGGATCGTACACTAGCGAGTACCAAAGACACACGGACTGTGGGTATGGGTACAAAGTGGTGTGCTGTTATGATGATAAATATAGTAAACCAGTAGAGATGTTTCGAGGTAAGAACGCGGTTAGGAAGTTCATGAAAAAGATGTTAGAGGAGGTTAAATACTGCAAGAAAGTCAGAAAGGAGCATTTTAATGAGGACATGGTGTTGACCAGAGCTGATAAGGTTAACTTCAAGGAAGCGACTAAATGTCATATTTGTGATATGGAATATAAAAGTGGACAAATGAGAGTTAGAGATCATTGTCATATCACTGGTAAATATAGAGGTTCAGCACATCAGTTATGTAATAGGAACTATAGACTGACTGATAAGATACCTGTCATATTTCACAATCTAAGAGGGTATGATAGTCACTTCATAATGCAAGAGATAGGTAAGCTAGGTCAGAAAATCAACGTCATACCAAATAATATGGAGAAATATATGGCATTCATGTTAGGTAAACATCTAGTGTTTTCTAGATAGTTTCCAATTCATGAGCTCTAGTCTAGCCAACCTAGTGAACAACCTACCAAAGGAATGTCTCAAGTACACGTCTGAACTATTTCAAGGTGAGGAGCTAGAGTTGGTGTCGCGAAAAGGTGTGTACCCATATGACTATATGGATAGTTTCGATAAGTTTAACGAACTTGAGTTGCCATCAAAGGAGAGTTTCTACAGCATCCTAAATGACGAGCATGTGTTAGACACAGACTACGAGCACGCTCAAGAAGTGTGGGAGACAATGGGTGTGGAGAATATGGGTGAGTACCACGACCTATACCTAAAGTCTGACGTATTACTACTGGCTGACGTGTTCGAGAACTTTAGAAGAACGTGTAAACAGTACTACCAGTTAGATCCTTGTCATTACTTCACGTCACCTGGACTATCGTGGGACGCTGCTCTAAAGATGACAGGAGTGGAGCTAGAGTTGATGACTAACATTGATATGTTTCAGTTTATCGAGAAAGGAATGCGAGGTGGTGTCTCCTGTATAACGCATAGACATGGAGAAGCAAATAACAAGTACATGAAGGGGTATGATAATAGTAAACCATCGAAACATATCGTATACTTAGATGCGAATAACCTTTATGGTTGGGCTATGTGTCAGTATCTACCGACTGGTGGGTTTGAGTGGGTCGAAGGTTTTGACATCAACAATCTAGATAAATATAACAACGACTCAGACAAGGGGTTGATACTCGAGGTTGATTTAGAGTATCCAGAGCAGTTGCACGATCTTCACAACGACTATCCTTTAGCCCCTGAGAGGATGAAAGTAAGTAGTGATATGTTGTCAAACTATTGTAAGACAATCCAAAACAAGTTTAAGATATCTGTTGGATAGGTTGCAAAACTTATACCTAACCTAAGCGATAAGATTAAGTACGTCGTTCATTATAGAAACCTACAATTATACAAGAGTTTGGGAATGAAGGTTAAGAAGGTGCGTAGAGTACTTCAATTCGATCAGTCACCATGGCTCAAACAATATATCGACTTTAATACGGACAAGAGAACCCAAGCAAAGAATGACTTTGAGAAAGACTTTTTCAAGCTTATGAATAATAGTGTGTTTGGAAAGACTATGGAGAATCTACGAAAGCGTGTGAATGTGGAGTTAGTAACAGACGAGGAAAAACTGAAGAAACTAACGTCAAAACCAACCTTTGTTAGCAGTAAAATATTTGACAATAACTTGTAGCAGTTCACAAGATCAAAGAGACACTAACTCTAAATAGACCAGCATACGTAGGTATGTGTATTCTAGACATATCAAAGACATTGATGTACGACTTCCACTACAGTAACATCAAAAAGAAATATGGCAACAAAGCCAAATTACTATTCACAGACACGGATAGTCTAATGTATGAGATTGAGACGGAGGATGTGTACAAAGACATGTACGCTAACAAAGAAGTGTTCGACTTTAGTGGATATGACAAGTCATCTCCTTACTTCGACCTAACTAACAAGAAGGTTATTGGTAAAATGAAGGATGAGACATTAGGAGTCCCCATCGTTGAGTTCGTTGGTTTAAGGTCGAAAATGTATAGTTACGTGAAAGAGGACGGAAAAGGTGGGAAGACTGCTAAAGGTATCAAGAAGAGTACCATTAGAAACAACATAAGACATGACAACTATAAAAGTGTCCTAACAAATGGTGAGCAGATGTCTCACATAATTAAAACTATTCGCAGCAAGAGCCACCAACTAGGAAGCTATGAAATAAGTAAGATATCCTTAAGCTGCTTTGACGACAAGCGACATATACTACCAGACGGTGTATCTAGCTATGCGTATGGACATTACAAAATAGTCCAGAACTAGCTGTTTAAATTTCTAAAATGTTTTTTAGTCTTGATGTGTTTATATTTAGAGGTCACGTGGTATGACTGGTCGCATGTCTCACACACCCACTTGTGAGTTCTCATCCACTCTTTGGTTAGCGCTCTGGCTGCTACTAAAGCTTCTTCTTTGGTTTGGTAAATTTTTGGTCTTGCCATTATATATTACTATATATTTTGTTTACCCACTCATTGTAGTATGGATCTCCTCTCCCATCCCAACCTAGATCCTTGTATACTACACTATACAGGTTATACTCGAATCGCACCTTGACCTTACCAGGTTTGAGGTCGTTAAGACTACCTCTCAACTCTATACCTCTTCTAGAGCATATTCTTATGACATAGAAAATATATTTCGATATATTCTTGACAATCAACTTGTTTCTTTTAAGAGACCATAGTATTTTTACAAAATCACTGACAACTGTTGGTATGTCACTCTCGTTAACTAGTCTTTTACTAGTCAACATTTTCTCTAACCACTTACTGTAACTATAAGCCGGTTTGTTGTACATCCAAATGTTGGGTACAAAGTTTCTCACGCGTCCATAGGTAGTCTCTCCACACTTGTTACAACTAAATACACCATCTTCGATTTGGGTTCTGTGGTTACTACACTCGTAACAGTATGTGGTGTCGTACCACTTTTTTGGTGTCGTGTCGTTACTTCCGTTCTTGATCTCGTCCAATGTATACCCAGCATAGAACATTCTCATTGTACGTTCGTCAACCATCTAAGTTACTATACTATATATGTCTTTAGACTATAGTGTGGTAACTTTGTGGTTGTCGGTTAGTGTCTCCCACTCACACTTTATTGTTGTGACTTGTTTTAAAGCGTCTGACAGTAACTGTTCCAACTCTTCTATCTGACGAGTTTGGTAAAAGAGTGCCTCTGTCAAGTTACGCTTTTTGTTAAATTCCATAGCCATCTCCTTCAAAGTTTTAGTGCTCATTTCTACACTACTCTATATACTAAGTAACCTAAAGGTAGTCCAACAACTCCAACGAATACCATTTGATATTCTTTCATCTCATCTGAGGGTTTGTAATAGTCTGATAACTCAGGCTCTTTACTAAATGTCTTCCCATCATACTGTATCGTCAGTACTTGTCTTAGTTGATCCAGAGCGTGGTTCGTGTCGTTTATGTCTGCATTAGCATCTGACAGTTGTTGTCTTAGCTCCTGAATTTTGTCTCTCTGACGAATCTCGTTCTCGTAGAACTTTTCTTTCGCTCTTGCAAGACTTTCCAGTGCTTTGTTGTGTCTCTTTATCTCTGTCTCGTAGCCGGTGTGGTTTAGCTTGCTGAATATGAATCCAGCTCCTGCGAATGCTATAGCGTTGAACAAACCACCCGCTATCACACTAGCCATTATGTATTACGTTAGATTATTTTGAGAACGGGTCAATAGGTAAGTATTTCTTGCTCTGCGCCCACTTAACGAGTAGCGTTGAAACGCCTACAGCAGTCGCTAACTTGAGGGTGCCCTTCACTGATTCAGGAGTACCCAACGGTTCTTTTAGTATTTTCTTTGATGCCATCGACACGGCTACGGCTCCAGCAGTCACAAGGGCTGCGTCGTATAGCTCGTTCATCAGTTCTTTTCTGTCTATTGATGTCATATATTATACGACATGTTTTAATCAAGGCTGTCGAGTTTACGTGGTGGTGGTTCCTTTTTTATTACAACGTTCTTAGACTCCTCATTGACAGTCACCATTTGTTTATCTTGCTTCATCGCATAATACAATGAGCCGGCAGCTACAACCACTCCTATGGTTCCTATTACGTATCCATAATTAAAACCATCATCCTCTCTCTCACTTACCACTCTCTCTCTCATCTTCCTCTCTTTTGCAGCTTTAGATATAGCAGCCAAGCGTTTGCCTGCCTCTACTCTCTTAGGATCCTTGGTCCTTGTTGTCGACGTTATAATAGGTACGGACTCACTGTCAGTCATCTATATTATACGTGATATCTAGTCACAGACCATCTCACAGTAATCTCGCAGATTATCTCACAGATCATCTCATAGATAGAGTATTCGATGAAAGTATCTTTGGTGATTAGACAGTGTGGTTTCACTCTTAAATCTCCTATTGCAGTACTCGCACAGGACTCTGGAGTCTTTCATATATGTCTCTATGAAATGTATTATCTCGTGTTGGTCTGAGGATAGTAACGTATTGTACCCTTGTGATCTTAGTCTCCTTAATACCCTCATCTGGTTATCCCTAATAACCCCATTACCTTTCGGTGTTTTGAACTCTATAGCAAAACCATTGTATCTCTTGTGTAGTTGCGGAACTATCAAATCTGGTTGTTCACCACTGTAACCCTTCTTCCATCCATCTATTCTTTTAGTAGATGTGTATTGGTACTCACCCAACCCTGGGATGACTATTGTTGGGTGGTACTCTCTAATGTACTTCACAATGTCATAATGCAAGTCTGTCTCGTTCATTATTGATAACTGGTTGTATTGTGTGTAAACACCTGTCTTTCTAATAGATGGTAGGACTTCTGTGAATACCCATTTTTGAAACTTTCTTGCTGACTCGAGTTTCGATGAGAAGACTAGAGCGTAAACTCCTGGCTCCGATATGAATATCATGTTTGGTTGTAAGTTTAAAGGGGGACGTGATTCGCGCCCCCCTTCAAACACCTCTCGTTTGACCTTATATATGTCGTCAACGTGTACACTGATAGCCCACTTCGCGTTTTTATACCCTAATGCCTTAGCGACTTCTTTTCCATAGAACCATATATTGTCTCCATCTTTAATAGTCGTGACTGAGTTGTTCTCAAAACTGAAATTTTTGACAAGGCTCGTCATATATAATATACCGTGTGTAATATTATAAGTGACTCTGACCAAGGTCCCATTTTGGGGTGTTGGTCAGACTAGTCTGTTTTGACACTCGAAAACTCAGGTCCCAAAATGGGACCTGAGTTTTTGTCGTCTTTCATGTGGAACACACTCCTGGTTCTGGTACGTAGACCGACCGTGTGTGGCCGTGTGGGGTGAGTCACCCCTTGTATCCTACCCTATCTTGGAACGTTGGTCTCGTCATATATTTTGTTGTACCTTTTCACCATTCCATTGATTGGTGGACATAAGTCAGTCACAATATCGTCCAACACTTTAACGTCTGAGAGGAACATTGACTCGTTGTAAGGAAGACCTCTAAGATACGATCTTAGTTGTGTCAGTATCTTTTTGTAGCTAGCTTCTAGTTTGTGGTAGTACGCGTACAAGCGTTTGAGCTCTAGCACCTCTTCCTCTGACATATCCTTTGATATGTGATTGAAATCAACAACTGACTTCTTCCTCATTAACTTACCCCATATTCCTTCATCATATCTCTACCAACTAATATTATGTCTCGGCTCGTCATGTAACCAGAGACAATCTTCACACCGTAGAACTCTATCATAGACGGGTACTTGTAGGGTGCGAGTAGTATTTTTGGTCGATGCACTCCAAAGATCGTTACGTAAGGAGACCCTATCTCTTCGTAGTTAGCTGTGAAGTCTGAGTCTGTTGATCTTATGTTGTTCACCTTAACGTAGGAGTTACCCATCCGCCAATGTATTGATATCATATGTCTCTTGGTGGTGTCGATGTTATTTAGGATTGTACACGTGTACTCCTTTGCTGGAGCTCCACCACCATACGATAATTTATCGACTCCTTTGTATCCTATGTATTTGTCCCACGATCCGTCATCGTTTGAGATAATCGCCTCCCAATCTTTCGTAGTTACCCTCATGGCTAACCTCGCTACCACAAAAACGGATATGTCACAGTATTGCATACGTGGACAGTTAAAATGTACTCCAGCTTCAAACGGAATTGGAGTTAGTTCGGGGGATAGGAAGCTACGACCATTGCTAACACCAATAATAGGACCATACGTTGGGTCGTATTGTACTAACATGTTCGTTTTATCTCTAATGGTTTTCACTTTATTTGTTCCATTGTGGTATTCCACCATACTCACAGCATGCTTTGTGACGTTAAAATCAAATAGAACGTTGTAGGATTGCGTTCTAAAGTATTGTGATAAGTATACGGACTCCAACACTTTTTTACTGACAGCATCCAAATCATCTTCTGGATCTGCTATGTTTTTGAGTGCCCTGAACGCCATATCTATGTCTCCAGACATCCTCCCACCGCTCACGCTTAACTTAGGGTCACTGTCTAGATGTCTCTTCGCTCTTCTTAGTATTTTGTCGCTCTCGTAGTCCCTGTCCTCAAATCCATAACTTAGACTCATTATGTTATAACACATATTTGCTCACTAGATAGCCAGACACAGTCGAAACCACTAGAACTAGCCCTAACTCTATCGTGTTGTCACCTGGTGTCGCCTTTGATGCCTCCAGACGGTGTGTCACCTTTGGTTTGTCGAGTGTCTCCAGATGCTCTTCCTGGTGTGTCACGTTTGGTGTCAGACGATTCGTCACCTTTGGTTTATCAAGTGTCTCCAGATGCTCTCCACCTTCTTGGTGTACTTTCTTGACCTCTGTCGTTTCTGTGTAGTTTAACCCACTGTTTACTCCAAACTTCATACTCTGTGTGGCAGTCTTCAATAGGTTGTTGTACCCAGCGATTTTATTCTTGAGGATTACCACGTTACTTGGCATTAGCCATGTAGACGGTGATAGCGCAAGATTTTGGACAACGTTAGTGTCTCTAATCGACTTGTTCATGTTGAGAATCCACGTTGACACGTCATAGTTTATGACGCTGTCCTCCACCAACTTGCGGAACTCTTGTTGAGTCTCTAGACTACCTGCGGAATCACCAACGACTGACACACGTGTCCTCGCTTGTGCACCAAGTGTGGAGTAAACAAAGGCTTCTATAGACTGGTTTAGGTATTGTCTCCCAATGTTGGTGAAACCATTCGACACCAGAGGAACGTATCGTTTGTAGTCGTTCTTAACGTCGTTAATCGTGAAGACTCTCTCCTCACCTGTTGTACCATCAGCAAGGACTTTACCCTGGTAGTAATGTTTTTTTAGGAATCTTGTCTGTCTTACCATACAATTCTCCAGCATCAAACTCTCTACTTATCGATCTCATACTCTCACCACCTTCCATCCTTCTGAGAAGTCTTCTAACAGTAAAGTACAGATGAAACCTCATTACACTCGTGATAACAGGGTGGACTTCTTGTGAGGGTGATAAGTGTTGTAACGACACTCCACAACAGAAACTTACACAATATGTTGCGAACACGACTCTATAGTAGCTCTCGTTGTCGTCCCACTTTGACTTTGTCTTTGAAGTGGTGATTTGTAATATTGGTAGCTTTGAGAGAAAGTAGCTCTTTCGATTAACGAAGACTCTAAAGTTATTCACTGGGTAGTTCCACCAGATAGCCATATTTCTGGAAACTTGTCGTCGTGACCTTTTGGAGACTTGTTGTTGTGTAACCAAACCCACATACTCTTGTCGTTTTTGAAGGTATCACTAGTTATGTTCGTGCTTATGATGTCGTTGTTTCTAAAATATATGTCAACGCCATTAACCTCACCGTCTTGTGAGACAGTTGGATCGAACTCGAACTTGGTCAGAGTGATGTGAGGGTATTTTTTCACTAGATTCAGCTTAGCCACGCGTACGGCGTTAGCTATCTCTTTTTGATTAGCTATCATTGGTTTGTTTATCGTTAGATACTTAGTATACTCCGGATTACTCTTAAACCTACTCGAGTCTATCGAAACGTCACCAATATTAGTTTTCGTCACGAAGAATATATGCATATGCATATTGTCGTCAACGTCAAGAAAAACCCTATTCTTGTCAGCATAAGGATACTTTCTTTTGAATGCGTCCATCATAACATACCGTACGTTATATGAGAGTGGTAGTGTTGATTAGTGGTTCAACGAAAACTACAGACCTACCAGAGTCAATTCTAACAACTAACTCAGACCCTCACTTACTAGTGAAGAAGGCAACCATCTTTTGGGATTACGTTAACGTAACCACAGCTAACAACAAGATAACTTACAACAGTAGTGACCACGTTTTTAGTCCTGGGTACCACACCTTTAAAATGATCGCCGACGACTTGAGAGAGTTAGGAGACGTCAAGTTAGTAGCTAACAGATACGACTCGACGTGTACGATAACAACTGATCAACAAATAGAACTGTTTAAATTTGGACAACTTCTAGGATTTGACGAAAACACTACAATAGCCGCCACAAAAACCAGTCCCAACGTTGTTAAAGTTAACAGAGGACTGAAATACATACAAGTAACGTCTAGTATCGTGGACAGATCTAATAACATAGTTAATGGTAACAAAAGTGATTGTATCGCAGTACTGCCAATAACTAGCACGCAGACACTTAAAGGTTCTGTACAACATTTTGGTGTTGGGTCGAAAATCCCAATAAACAAAGGAGTCACCAACCAACTAGAGTTCAAGATAACAGATCAGGATGACAACAGTATTAGCGTTGGCGAGGTGCTGCTAGATTTACACATCACGTAGTGTATATGGACATAGAGCAAGAACTAAGAGGTATTTACTATAATCCGTCAACTGGTTACCAGTCCGCTGAGAGGCTATACCAAAAGGCACAAGAAGATGGACTAAACGTTAGTAGGACAAAGATAAAGGACTGGTTAAAATCTCAAGACACATACACCAGGTACAAACCAGTTGTTAAGAAACACAAGTTTAGACAAACGTTTGTTGACTATCTGGGTGAGCAGATACAGATGGACTTGGTTGATATGGGCAAGTACAAACACAAGAACAACGGGTACTACTGGATACTAACAGCCACTGAGATCCTTAGTAGGTATGCGTTTACCATACCTGTCTACAGGAAAGATACGAAAAACATGACTAAGGCTGTAACAGAGTTACTAGAGAAGGCTAAGGCTAGATTTGACGAGTATCCAAAGCTGGTTCAGTTTGACGATGGTAAGGAATTCTACAACGTTGGTGTGAAGGATCTGTTGGAGAAACACGACGTGAAATACTTTAGCACGAACTCTGATAAAAAGGCAGCAGTCGTAGAACGGTTTAACAGAACACTCAAGACGTCTATGTGGAAGTACTTCTACAGTAAAGGAACATACAAGTGGATTGACATTTTGGATCAGCTCGTTGAGAATTACAATAATACCAAACACAGTACTATTCTAATGAAACCTAAAGACGTGAGCAAGAAAAACGAAAACGAAGTATGGACGACGTTGTTTGGACACCATTTCGGTGGATACCCATGCACTACCAAAGTTTAAAGTAGGTGATACTGTCAGGATATCAAAGTACAAGAGCATATTCGCGAAAGGATACGAGGCTATAACTTCACTGAGGAACTATTCAAAGTGACAAAAGTCATGCGTGGTGACCCTATACCGTGTACGAGCTAGAGGACCACGAAGAGGAACCCATCATCGGTAAGTTTTATGAGGAAGAGTTGTCAGCTGTTGATAAAAAAGACGATATGTATAGAGTTGAGAAGATATTGAAGAGGAAAAAGGTTAAGGGTAAGAAAATGGTTTTGGTTAAGTGGTTTGGCTACGACAGTAAACACAATTCATGGATAGCAGAGAGTGATATTCAAAACATTGAGTAGTATATAAATGGCTGAAGGAGGATTCGATGACATCGAAATGCAAGATCGTGACGAGTACTCAAAATATAATGATATGAGTAGATTAAAGAGAGATTGGACCTTCTACGCAGCGACGACCCTGATAAGCTGGAAGTTGTTAGGGTTAGGATGAAGTATATTGATCGTTTACGTGACGAAAGAAAAGCAGAGACATCTTTTATAGATAGTGATGATGGTAAGACAGTAACAATAACTAGAGAGTATCAAAGGAGTATATCAGCCCCTGAGGCTCGGTTTGTATACACAACTGACCGACCTATAAATAACGCAACACCAGCTATTGAAGACTTTATTAGTAGAGAGTTTAATAAAGATGGTTTTAGATTTAACTCACACAGTCATAAGACGATCGAGTTACGATTACTCGTTAGTAATACTAAAAACAACAACATAACTTTTAAGCCAATAACAAGTAGAAACAAACGAGGCGCACCACAAATAGTGCTAAAACGCGACGCTGCCGGTGTTCTACAATATAATGACGCTAATGTATCGAAAGAGGCAGTCACACAATTTAAAAAATTGATGAGTGATATCGTGAGTGAGCAATACGATAGAGAGACAACCGTTGAAGGCATGTCAATGGTAGACACAACCTCTGACGTCCCCTACATAAAAGGGATGACTGATGAAGAAAATCGAGCGTATCAAGGTGTGATAAACCCATCAAACACTATAGATCCACAATCAAGAATTGGCGACAACGGCGCTCTACAAATTCAAGCCAACTACTTTCGGGACGCTATAGACACAGCACTTGAAGAGAGAGACAATAGTGATGACCCTATAGAGGTAATTGAACTTGAAGAAAGAATAATTGGTTTAAGAGAAGCGAGAGACGGAACACTTAGACAGAGAGAATTGGAGGAAGTGAGAGAGCAACAAGAAGAGGACGTCACTCGGTTGCAAAAAATAAAGGAGTGGTTTAAGGAAAACTGGTTGGGTGCTTCAGCTTTAGGAATAACCATAGCCTCTTTTATCACTACAATTATAATATCCGCTAGAAGCGTTGTCTTCAAAGGTGGTCAAGCACTTGGAAAACTAGGAAAAGCTATAGCTAATCTAGCCACAAAGGCTGGCCCTCTGCTGGCTGGACTGTTAAATATGGTGGCGACAGTGCTAAAGTGGGGAGCTGCAGGCATATCTTGGTTAGCATCTAATTTATGGATCCTAGCGATAGCACTAGCTTGGTTCGCCTACGATCAGTACAAACAGAGGAAATAAAACATGTGTTATAATATAGTATGAATACTAATGAAAAAGAGTTGCTTCCTGGGTATAGACGTCGTGAAATATCTTCTATCAAAGGCACAAGAACCCGTCATGTTGTGACGCTAAACCCCAACAAAGCCAATCCAGGGGAGGAGTTATACATCGATATCCCGAAAACAAAAGGTAACACTTGCTTGGTACCCTCCAGTCTCCATCTTCTATTCGACTTTAAGAGTTCGAACGTGAAATCATGGTTTCTCAACAACCTTTCGAGACTACTACTTGATAGACTGGTGGTAAAACTAGCAGGTGAGACTGTGTACGACAATAGTGGTGAAAGCGTCATCGGTACGTACAAAGACCTCTGGAAATCTAACAGCGAGCGAGACCAGATGGTCGAATACGGTATAGCAAACGAGAACCTTCGAAAGCTAATCTCAAAGGACGACAGTGGTGCGGCCAGTGGAGACGTGCAAAAAGTTAGCGATGGTCTGATGTTCTCTATCAATGACACCAAACAAAAGGTTCAAATCGATAAGATCCTAGAAGATCACGGTCTATATGCACCATACAACATGAACAACAATTTCAGGTACATAATCACACTACCTAAAGCGTCTGATATTATGGTGGCTCAATCTGGATCAGCTGTGGCTGGCTACACGTTGGAGAACCTCGAGTTGGAGTACGAAACTATCGAGAGTCAAGAGATCGCTGACGAAGTATCAAACCTATACTCATCAGGTAGATCTCTGTCGTACGAACACATCACACTAATGAAGACTGTGGAGTGGGATAAAGGAATCACACTTGTGAACGAAAATATTAACCTACCAAGAAAATCGATGAAATCTGTCGTTTTACTCTTCACAAACAAAACAAGAACTGATAGTGAAGAGTTCGTCTATCCAAACATAGAGTCAGTCAAACTCACCATAGAAGGTGTGCCGAACATGGTCTACAGTCAAGGAATACCAAAATCAAGACTCTGGGTAGAAGCGAAAAGACTATTCAGGCAAGGACTAGACTCCGACCAGCATATGACTATCCAAAAGTTTTACAAAGACGGTTTCGCTATCGAAGATAATGTTAAAGTTGCAACTGGAAAAAAGATTGTGAACACTCAGTCAGGAATATTGATGGAAATCAATAAAGAAGTCACAACAGCGAACGTTATGTGTAGAATATTCGTGCTCTCCGATGGTCTCGTAAACTTCATCAACAACGATCTACAATCAATCCAGTACTAAACATATAGTATTATATATGAAAACACCTTTTAACATGCTGATTGTTGGTATGACAGCCTGTGGTAAAACACACTACTTATTGGATATGATAGAGAAAGAATATATGAATCACTTCGAGTATATCATTCTTATATGTCCAACATTTGAATGGAACAAAACGTACACAGAGTGGAAATACTTGAGAGACCCAGACTTTATCGCTATTCAATGTGAGCAAGATAAGGTCAACGTATTTCTTAAATATGTTACTGGTATTTATAAAGGCACCAACTCACTGATAATACTAGACGATTGTGCTGGTGGACAGGACGTTAAAAACAGAACAAGCGAACTAGTTAAACTAGCCTTTAGTGCTTGACATTACAACCTATCCACAATAGTTATAACACAACAACTAACCTCAATTAGTAAACCATACCGTGAAAACATCTCAAAGTTAGTAACATTCTACAACCCTAACAGAAACGATATGAAAATTATCGTAGACGATTATCTCAACGGAGTTGATAAAGCGGAAATTCAGAAAATAATAAAACAGTTGAAAGACAACGAGTACGCAAGATTGGAGATACTTCTAAGACACCCATACTCATACGAAATAGTTATTCCGCAAAAACAAAACATATCGTATAGTATAGGATATGCCAAAACGTAAGACAAAAAATCTCGAGACAATTGACGAACTCATTGAAGACATACAAGAAGCAGAACAGGAAGTGATCGACGAACCAAAAGTCGACGAACCACAAGTTGACGACACTCCGCAAACTGACGTAGACAAGAAACGAAACGAACTAAGAAGACTCTCAGAGGACGGTGAGATAGACCAATCCGTCGCTTATCTTAAAAAGGCTTCAGCTAAGGTTATCAATAAGATCTACGAAGAATGGGAGGTAAAAAGAATGGAGAAAGCGAACGTGTTTCTCTGTGACCTTTTAATAAGCAAGTTCGCCCACGCGTTAGGAGGGTTCAACGCTATAGAGTCACCTGAGAAGCTCGAAAACGAGTTGATTACTGACCAGCTATTAAAAAGAGACGTAGAGAAGTTTATATCATACATATCCCCCTACCTCCCTTGTTTAGGGTTGTTATCAGGTGGACTGACAACTAGTAAACACGTATTTAGCCATATAGCTAGAGGGGAAATCCCCGAGGGGGAACCCCCGAATGAAGAAAACTAATTACAACATAAGCGGAAGTGAGTTGAAGTGAGATATTATATATCCAACACAACACGGAAGCGATAGTTAGCGCTTGTACTCATCCTAAAGACATTAAACGATTTTGGCTGGTAACGAAAAGTTTAACTAGCAACATTTTGTATCAGACAAACAAGCTCCGTCACACCACTTGTTTGTGAATCACTAATATATGCATCGCTAAAATGATATTTTAACTATGTATACAACTCTGTTCGTTGGGTGTCAAGTCTCAGCATGTCTATCGTGCTCATATCGCTAGAAAGACATAATATAGCGTTGTGGCTTTTATTAACCGAATTGACTAATGTTAAATCTTATTAGGAAGCTATCTCACATACAACAACCAAGTTATAATCGCTTAAATACTATAAAATGAGTGTGTAACTTACCATGGGCATGGTAGCTCGCGGGGTTGAGCGTTGCGTTTCGGAACATTAAGGGGGCGTGTGTTCGAATCATACGTTGGACTTACTTTCCCAGTCCATCACCGCGCGTACAAGGGATATAGAGGATAATGGATTATGGCATAATCCGATGTCCCCCATATCCCTAGGTGCGGGTACAGATAGGAACATCGAGGATAATGGATTATGGCATAATCCGATGTCCCCCATATCCCTAGGTGCGTGTACAAGTAGGTACAGATAGGAACATCGAGGATATCGGATTATGGCATAATCCGATGTCCCCCTTACCTATGACGTGTGAGCAATAGTGGGGAATCCCCTAAAAAGTGCTAACGTCAGTACTCACAGCAGGGCTACGTATATCAACACTGGCAGAAGCACCACGTCTAGTGATATATCCTACCCGACAAGGTGAGCACGGGGGTACCAACACACTTTTCCAAATCGTGTAGATTCCTAATGGATCCGACTTTTTGGAAAACTGTCTTGTATCGCCGTGTTCCACACTACTCTCCAGGGCTCCAGCGCTCACACACGGTAATGATCGCTGGATCCCTGGAGAGTAGTGTAGAACGTGTGGAATCAGTGGAGGAAAAGACAACGAGACTCAACAAAGAGTTGTCATTTATCTACCAGATTAGAGAGCTCAAACGACAACTCTTCGCTAAGAGTAGCTTAGAACGTGAGGAACTAGACGAGAGGTTTAAACACACTGCACTCGGGAAAAGGATGACCAGTCATGACACAGAGTTGCGGTTTCTCAGTCGTCTCAAATCGCTCAAACGAGCGACATCCCCACCCACAGCAGCCCCACGTCTAGACACCTCACTCTGTAGCCTACTAGCTGACACACGTCTCATAGGCTCCAAACCACGTGACACATCGTCTATTAGTAGTCTCGAAAGTGGGGTTAACATCAAATTTTTTCCATTTGAATGTCTCAACTTCTCTGGAGAACGCAGCACTTTTTCCGTTTTCGGATTCCACATATTTGCTCGAAAGTTATATGTGGAATCCGAAAACGGAAAAAGTGCTGCGTTAACCAGAGAAAAAAGTTGAGACATGAAAAATGGAAAAAGTTTGCCGGTAGCCCCACTTTCGAGACTATCAAACCATGCGACACGTCTCGTTCTAGTAGTCTCGAAAGTGGAGACAACAGCGACACACCACACGGTTTGGAGTCCGTGAGACGTATTTCCAAACGCCCAAACACGCGACACACCACTGTTAGTAGTCTCGAGAGTGGAGACAACAGCGATATATCGCACGGTTCGGAGTCCGTGAGACGCGTTTCCACACTCCCGATACACGCGACACACCACTGTTAGTAGTCTCGAGAGTGGAGACAACAGCGATATATCGCACGGTTCGGAGTCCGTGAGACGCGTTTCCACACTCCCGAGACATGCGACACACCACTGTTAGTAGTCTCGAAACTAGCGGTAACGGCGAACTTTTTCTCCATTTTGATTGCGAAGCATGAAAATGGAAAAAATGCGCCGGTACCGCTAGTTTCTATACTACTAGAGTCCAAAATTAAGCAGCAGGTGCGACAAGATACGGGGAAGCCATAGAAATATTGAAGCTCAAGCAAAACTATGATGTGATATTCTAATGGCGCAGGCGAATCCAAGGCGACTATCCATTCAATTTATCTACCGGACTCGCCCATTCGGAGACGATCACGCTACTATATATATGGGGGAGTTGGAATGACAAATGGCCAAGATAAGAGATCAACATTGGATTCATATAGACTGAAGCAGCTAACCAAGCGAATGGTTAAAAGACATTGGGTAGACTACGCGAGAGCTATTCGCTACCGAACGAAGTCCAAGAAGGAAGGAAAAGCTTACGCCATCCTCTATAGCTTACAGCCTTCCTCGGGTAAAGTACCTGGAATTAGCACGAATAACGCAGACATGAAAGTTTCACGGAAATGTTAAGGGACTGGTAGCAAGGCGCGAATGTTCGTCGAAAATCTATTCGGACAGCGCAAGAACGTTCATTGGAGCGGCAAACTGGTTGAAGAAAGTGGCGCATGACAATCATCTCGACGAATTCCTTGCATAGAACAAAATCGTCTGGCAGTTCGACCTCAAAAACGCATCGTAGTGTGGTGGCAAATTTGAAAGGATGGTTGGTCTGATGAAGAGAGCCCTTCATAAATCAATTGGAAACAGCATCGTAACATACCTGTAAGTCGAAGACGGAATTCAGCTTTCCTTACACTGCACGAAAAATGGATTTACTCAAATGTAAACAACTGTAGCTTTACTAACATCAACAGAAATGTATGCAAGTAGCTAGCTTTGAAATGATTAAAATCTCAAACAGTAGGCAAAACTACCTTCGTCGAAGAAATTTGCATTTTCACAGCCACTGCAGGGCATGTTGAATATTTCAAAATGTATGGTAGTTGTAGATCCATAATCCCACCATTTATAAACCATTTATAAAAGATGAAAACATTTATTAAAACTTCAAAAGCAAAATTTCATCTACAATTTCAACTAGATACTTAATGGATCCATTCGCTCTTCTAAAATATTTCGTGTGTAATTAAACTACCGTCATGCTTTGCGATAGTGCATAACGTTCATTCCTTCCAAACAATGGCGGTCCATTTCCGCGGACCGCTACCAAAGGTACAGTAATCTCTCCTGCTTTCCGTACTGCACATCTACTTCTACTTGACCGACTACAGGAACGGCTTGTCCTTGTCCTATATCTTTAGAATCGCCTAGGTAGTTTGCATTGGAATATTTATAAACAACGCAACGCTCGTATCCACTGCCATTTCACAATTCTGTGATTCTAACGGAATAAACTATTTCTTCTGTAAAGTTCGACTTCATTACAACAAAGGCGATTCTTGAACTGCGTCAGGTTGAACCAAAAATGTTTCGTTATAAGCTTCTAGTCACTTTTTTCTAAGACATTTTTTTATTTACTTTCCCCTCCTACCACTTTTTCGTTGCAAAACATTTTCGGCGTAGTTATAACGTCGAGACTTCTTATGATAACAGGACTCAGTTTCATGATTTACGCTACCACAACCAACGCCCTGAACGAGTCCATCTTCCTCTTGTTTTTTTTCCCGCTAACTCAGTTTATCTTGACACGGTCTTGCTTGAATTCATGTACTAACTTGTTGTTCTACGCTTTCCATAGATTCAGCCATTTGAATTATTTCTTGTAAATCAGTTTCTTTACCAGCAACAACAACAACATTTTTTACAATTTATTAAATTATAGTCACTAATACAAAATAAACAAAACCTGCATGTAGCAAAGGCTAACCAAGGCAGGAATTGTAAAAAAATATATAGAAAGAATAGAAGTTCAGTTATTCCCACAATAATATAACAAAACAGAATATATATATACAAAGAGGTATGATTAGATTGAGCTATACAAAAGTAAATATAAATATACATAGAAAATATACAAAAGTGATATATTATATAAAAGAATTAATTCATCTTATATTTTGAGATATTGCTTTTATGATATATCTCGATACAAATTATCTGTATAATCATTATGGAAAGATTAAGATAGACTACTTTACCAAGAAGATTACCAAGAAGTCTTTATCGCATCGCCTGAGATGAAAATCCACTAACCAGTCGATCTCGAAGAGCTCCATTTAAGAAATCACCAAAATTGCAATTAATGCTCCGCTAACTTGTGCAACGATGCTACAAGAAATTAACCGATTCACCAGACCTTTGTTGTCTTTGACTAAATTTAAATTGTTCGGCGATGACCAAAGGCTTTGGTTTAAAATACGCTTTTATCAAGGCCGACAACTCAAGAAAGATCTTCTCGTGGGTTTCACCGGTGCTAATAAGTATCGAACCCCACACACGGTCAAACATATGGCTCGCTTTTTCGTTACCCTGTCTCTTTGAATTTGCAATAAAATATTGTTCTAATTGCTCGACATATTCATCCCAATCTTGGCCTGGACAGTACTCACCCATGTGACCATATACGCAGCCATAGCTCTTTCGAATAACACCAAATTTCTTTCTAAATGTGTCCCATATACTCGTCGGAAAATTGTTACAGTAATTATTGACTTTTTCATACGTAATTTGACAAGAACTGATTAAGCATTGAAGCATAAATAACAATATTAGCATTATCATAAATCATAACAATAGTGATATAGACTGTAGGATTAAATCGTTTTGTGAATAATAATGTAATTTGAGAAATATGTCTGTTGTAGTGGTTATTCCGAGGTGCGTATAAAATATAAAGCAAATCCCAGCGAGAAATCTATATTATTTACGTCGCATATGTATGGCAGTCGTAGCGACGTCGACATTCAACGTCGATTCGATTTGCATTTGCCAACACTTTTTCGACGCAACCACAACCCTAAAGCTAACTTCGACACCTGACAATTCACTATATATATACTGTACCTCAAACGAAGAACTTAGAAGAAACCGAGAACTTTACGAGTGGTTTTAATAGGACAAATTATTTCACAATTTCATGTTTTTTTTGGTTGTCATCAAAATATATATGATTTGGAATATCAAAAGCAATTTCCAAATATGCAAAGAAATTGCTATAATATTTTTTTAATCAAGGTATTTGGAACACAACAAGATTTCTGTTATTCCTGAGTATTTGTTCAAGAATGCACCAAAGTTCGAAGAACTGTAAGTATAACAGATTATTGTTGAGTATTTTTTTTAATAAATGCAGTGTTTGCTACGTGGGGATATTGATTGGTCTACTTAAGTTGCAGTAAAAGCATTAAGGTTGGCTTAACGAAAGTCAAGCGCAGATTTAATGTTAGTCGAATGGTCAGCCGACTAATGTAAAAAATCAGCAAATCTAAAGTGCGAGCATAAGCGATAAACTCAGTCGCAACTTGATTACGCGCGAATTATTCGCTACAGTACAGTACGGCTATATCACCTTTTCTATATCCAAAACAAGTATAAACGTGTTTACGTTTATTACGTAAGTCGTTTTCTGTTCGGAAGTATCCGGTTGTATATCGTCTGTGGCTTTTGCCTGCGCTCTATTGCTGCCTGCGCCGCCCCGCCTGCACACTCCCGATTAATAAGAGCCTGCGTAAGAGGCAGGGCTTATCGTCTGTTTTTTTCACGACCGATTTGAACGTTTGTATCCGTGTTTGTGATTTGTTCATTTCGTAAAATGCCTTTTATTACGAGCATTGATTGGTTTTCCTAACTTCTTTGTATTTCTCGACTGATTTGGATCATAGTTTCAGTCTGATTGGTTAAATAAATTTTGAATCTCTTAATTTGTGTTTCGGTATAACTTGAGAGCATATTTGTTATACACATAGCAGTACCTTATATCTTCCGCAGCATTAAATTTAACCAGTGAGGTAAATAATATATATAATTTTGAATATACTATATCCTAATATACTAATATTCATTCTTTCATCAGGCAGTAGATATATGTACGCGTAAGCGTACCCATTTTTTAACCTTCAATTCAAACAGGGCTCTTAAAAAATTAAATTACATTGTTAAGTTGTTTCTCGTTTTACATTAAAAAAATCCACTAATCGATTGAAATATACAATTCCTCGTTTCTTTACTCGTCATTGTACTTGATGGAAGTACAGGAACCTACGTAAACAATACCGAGCACTCAGCTTTATAATTTATCTAGACACGTTATGTATCAGTCAAATCCAACCATGACCACCCCCCCCGGACACCGCCGGGCATTTGATAGGTTGACCAATTCCGGGTGTGGGGAATCTGAACCCAAATCTTTGCTCGGGGGTCGGGCATTAGATAATACGGTAATACGAGCCTCGTTCCCTTTGGGCAGCACCAAAAGGCAGTGGGGAGGGGGTAGGTGCAATTGAATTGCCACTCCCCCATAGCATTGCTACAGCCTACAAAATGTGTTGTAGTTCGAGTGTGATTCGATCATGGAGGAATTTAAGTCTACAGCCTACGGCTAGAAGGTAAAGGGTTAATACCTGCCTTGTAAATAGTATTTATATATAATAATTTGATATATGAAAACACTGAAAATTGCTGTTATTGCATTCATGTTTCACCCAGGGCCGGGGATTTACCACAGATTGTTTTGCCCCACCGCGGGGCATTTGCACCTGCATTTCATCCCCACTGTGGGGAATTAGCAGTATTTTTGAAAAAAATGTCAAATGCCCGGGGGTTGGCCCGGGGGATGGGCGTTCTTGGATTTGACTGATACATTAACAATCATTATATGCGCGAACCTCAGAAAACATGATATAATACGGCACGACAACCAGGTTTCGTTGTTTAGATGTCTTGACCCTTCTTGTTTAGATGTCTTGGCCTCTGTATAAAAACAATATATTTATACCTCGACTAATAAATTGTCCAAACAAAGAGCTAGATTTATACCACTTCATCAGTCAATTTAAACTCGAATTCCCCGCTGTGGCGGGGTATAATAGTAAATTCCCCTCTGTGGAGGGGTATTCGACTCGCGTACCACAGGCGATACCAAATACCACGCGCGAAAACCAAATAACACGCGCGTAAACCAAGACGAGCCTTGTCCACAATGGAGGAACAACAAGCCGTGTCAAGACGTTTCAAGACAGCATTTAAGATTGTTTCGGTATAATATACAATTTAGTAACCCTCCGCTCGGTGAATTCGTCGAAATATTACCCCTCGTGATGATATATCCCTCGGGGTAATATTTCGTCGAATTGCCATCTGTATATAATTACTTCGACACCTAACCACTCACTATATACCCCGACTGAAGCGCTTATAATAAAGTAAAAACGTTAAGGAAACTTTACGAGTGGTTTTCATACCTCAAATTATTTCACATGCTGTTTTCGTGATTATCAACAAAAGACCTATGATTTTTGTATATCAATAGCAATTGCCATAGTAATTATTTATTTATTTATCTTTTTATTTATTTTATTTATTTATCCAATTGCCATAGTAATTATTTAAGTATTAGTAGAAAAGCAATTGCCATAGTAATTATTTTTTATCAAGGTATTTGTCGTACAACAAGATTTCTGTCATTCCTGAGAATTTGTTCAATAATACACCAAAGCTCGAAAAACTGTAAGTAGCAGTTATTATTGAGTAGCAAATTTTTATCATTAAGGCAGGTGGATCGAGGATGAATATGCAAACAGCATGGTCAGCGGTTAGTTGAATTCATTAACTTCATGTCGTGACGTCAAAGTACCACCTCGATTTGTTCGACTTTAAACTGAAATAAGGATAAGGTTAGGGTTATGATCAGGGTTTTATTTTGGGTAAGAGTTAGTTTTGTACCTAGAAAATAACCAAATAGTGTTAAAAATTGTGACGTCCCGACATAAACTGCTATACAAATAGTGACTCTCCATTAACATCGCAGTACATTATTTTATTTCGTGCGATGATATACATCATAGAACTGCTAATCCAAATACAACTTAGATCCTAACCCTACCTCCCGCCGTAAATGTCTTCCTAACTATAAAGCCCCACATGTATGCCCGGTTTTCCAACGCCTAGCCCCGATACACGCACCCCTATTTGATTTTCTAAATTAGTAGACACATGAGAGAGACTAAGCTTGTGGGGCTATAAAACTTGGCGATTTATCCCATTTGACTCGCTATTTCTCGTTAACTAAAGGGAACTATACGCTATAATAGTTCAGGGTTAAGCTATTAGATGTAAGATGTTTGATATGAACACAACTTGTTTTTGGACTAGAGTTCCTCTAAAAACAATGTTAATTAATACAGCTATATATACCAAGTAAGCTCTCTCTCTCTCTTTCTCTCTCTCTCTTATCCGATAAAAATCGTCTTACTAAACATCAAAGTGGAAACAAGACATTTCACTCCACTGAGACCCTAGGCCACCTGGTTACAGAAAATGTCTTTAACGCAATTGATGAGAAAAAAGTAACAGCAATGGTTCTTATTGATTTAAGTAAGGCTTTTGATAGCATCTGCCACACTACCCTGCTTCAGAAATTAGGAACCTCACCTCAAGCCATGAATTGGTTCCAAAGTTACCTCACAAAGAGACAGCAAACTACCTTCACAGTTTTTAGCGTCTTGCCAGAAAATAAATACAGGCCTGCCTATAATCAATATTCGAACAGGCAATTGGAATTATCTAATATTATATATGTATTTTTAGACTGTTTATAAACTCTGTTTAATTTGTATTTTTAAGATAGTTAGCTATATATTGATGTTATAGCTCTCATTTTAGTTTCCTTTTATTTTGTCCAATTAGGACTTCATTCTATCTTGTAATTATTTCTTACGTTAATCATTTGTAAATCAGCATTGAAAATCCCTTTTGGGATATGCTAATAAACGTATTGTATTGTATTGTATTAGTGAATGTTTTCTCCACTCTGGTATACACAACAAAGGTATCACTATTACTACCCCCAAGACCAAGTTTTAAAAAGTCGTCAACACCAAAATAAAGTCCCTTAAAGACTAAATAATCTATTTGGTGCTGTCTTTTTCCACGTCTATTCCTACTGTTGTATTGGCAATGTGAACGTTACTTTAATTTACAATATATTTAATGTAAATCCACCACGTTATATTGCTATGCGGCTAGATTAAGTATTATTTTTACGTCCTTTAGTGAACTCTTTCGATCGACAAAAATATTCTGTGAGGATAAACCTTGCATCAACGTTTCGGTGCTCTAACATTTGAGCTATCGAGACACGGTCAGAACAGACACGGTCAGAAATGTTCTCGAGTGAATGAGCCCAAACCACGTAAGCAGAAAACTGCTTGCCGTGGCTGGAATTCACTCGAGAACATTTCATCTCATCATCATATTACCGAGTGACAATATCACAAAATCATATATATATATATATATATATATTTGCTCTAACTATATGTTGTTGAGCACTCTTTGCATTTCGTAGACCAAAACCTACACGTATATATATATATATATATATATATATATATATATATATATATATATATATATATATATATATGTGTGTCTCCCGTCCTGTCTATTAACAAAACTTAATTACCTTTATTGTGCATATTTCGTGTTGCTTTTCCTGAGCTCGGTTAACTGGGCCGACATGTGAAGAAGAGAGACTATATATATATATGACTCATTTGAGCCGTTTTATTAAAACTTTTATAATATAAATTGTAAAATATGCATTTTAGAAATGTTATAGAATGTCTGTATCCAGAAAAGGTGAGGGCCAATAACGCCAACACATAAGTCTAATATCTATAATAATTACATAGAAAATGGAAGTTGCTATGGGGAGGAATGTGGGTAACAAACAAATTGTATTTTTGCACATCTTCGCTCGTTCGTGGACTGCGTTGTTGTACCCATTTCCTCATGGTTACTGTCTGTCAATGCTCCATGATGATATCTTATTTACAGTATTTGTGGAATTCGTAATCACTAAATTATAGGTACTTGACATTTTTTGGATACTTGAAGTAATCTCTACAACAAACACCGACAAAACGGAAGACATAAAATTCCTATTCGCGAGCAAATATTTTATACAAATCACGGTTAATAAACATGGAAAACCATTTTACATTTCTTAAATAGATGTCAGCTCAACCTCGAGGATATTTTGTTTAGATGTCTTTGCCCTACTCGCCCGAGGAAAAAACAATGTATATTCCCCTCGATATATAACCTGACCGAAAAACTTACGATAAAGCAAAACCGTTAGTGCAACCTTACTATAGTGGTTTTAATACCGCAAATTATTTCACATGTTGTTTTTTGGTTGGTAAACAGAAGACGTATAATTTTGGATAGCAAAAACAATTTCTAAATATGAAAAGCAAATGGCACAATAATGTTTTTTTAATCAAGGTATTTGTCATACAACTATATTTCTGTCATCCCTGGGGATTTGTTCAAGAATGCACCAGAGCTCGAAGAACTGTAAGTAGTAGATTTTTGTTTAGTAGGAATTTTTTAATAAAAGTAGTGTCTCATGCTGCTTGGTGATATTGATTGGTCTACTTACGTTGCAGTAAAAGCATTGATGTTGTCTTCATTAAGGTTAACTTATTATGATATGTTATTAACTAAACACATATTTTTGTGTAAATAATATGTATTGATTGACAATTTGACAATAGTTACCCGTGAATACATAGTCAATCGAGATATGGTCTGGAAACTCAGCTAAAGTCTTTGTTCTATCTTTTTGTTCGTCTTTATGCAATTTTGTGCACGGTGCACGGTCACTGAACCTATTGTATTTTAGTATAATGAAGCAATCATCCAATAGATTCGTTTGGGTTTAATCGCTCAACCGTGTTGTTTAAATATTAATAAACCTAAAACAAAGGATGTGCACGGTGTAAGGTACGGTTCAACGTCAAAACGTAGCTCATTATAGTCGCTTTGAAGTTTGCCGAGTTTCCAGACCATATCTCGATTGAGAATAGCATAAGTAAGTAACAAGCTGCTTTGTGAAACTAATTTTTTGCAGTTACCTACCGCGAATCTAACACTCGTGCTACAACAGGTAGCCCGCTTAGCAATTAAATGACGAAATAGATTAAATATAGATGTCACTACATCAGGATTAGTTCGGTATATAATATAAGACGGCTGTATCTCGGGGTATACGTTGTTTATATGCATTGGCATTTTGTGCAACGCAAGATGAGCAACGTACGCCCTCGGTATCGAGTTAAATATCAAATATTACTCATAATATACTCATATACCCGATCGAAGACCTTAAAATAAAACGAAAACGTTAGTGCAATATTACCAGTGGATTTACAACAAATTATTTTAAATGTTCTTTCTTATTGATTGTAACAACAGAAGACATATGAGTCGGAATATTACAATAAATTTTCAATAATGACAGTTTGTTTGAGCAGAGATAGAAACCAGTAAGTGTTGCCGTGATTATTTTTTAATCAAGGGTTTTGTCATCTAACAAGATTTCTGTCATCCCTAATGATTGGTTCAAGAATACACCAAAACTCGAAGTACTGTAAGTAGAAGATCTAGTATCCAATTTGTTGTTTAATGAAGGCAGTGTCTGCTTGACTCTGCTACGTGGTATATTAGTTAGTCAACTTACGTTGCAGTAAGAGCATTAAGGTTGACTTATTAAATTATTATACGAAATTAATTATAGGCACATAATATATATATTTATAAATAATAAGTAATCCTCTCGCCAGAAAATTCCCACGTAAATCCAAATTTATATATATATATATATATATATATATATATATATATATATTATATATATATATATATATATATATATATATATATATATATATATATATATATATATATATATATATATATATATATATATATATATATATATATATATATATATATATATATATACGTGTAGGTTTTGGTCTACGAAATGCAAAGAGTGCTCAACAACATATAGTTAGAGCAAATAATAGATTTTCGCTTACCTCAAAACTGGTCTGCTACAACTTGTTTCATCTGTAAAAGAATCTTCAGGCAGTGAAGATTCTTTTACACTGCCTGAAGATTCTGCCTGAAGATTCTTTTACAGATGAAACAAGTTGTAGCAGACCAGTTTTGAGGTAAGCGAAAATATATATATATATATATATATATATATATATATATATATATATATATATATATATTATATATATATATATATATATATATATATATATATATATATATATATATAGTACAATATATACAGACACGTGTTTCGCTGTTCCACAGCTCATCAGTGTAGCTTGGTACGATCTATATATGGGCATGAGAACTAATTATACACAAACGATTGCCAGTGATAACCGCTTGTGGGACAAACAGCGGTCATGCGCACATCCAGAGAGCGTGAAGCGGTGTAGGGCCAGAGTGCTCAAACTACCACAAGGGTAGTGGGCGTTGCATTATCGCTAAAGGACACCTACACCAACTTCACAGAGTGCTCAACAACACCGAAGTGAAGGAGCGTAATAGTACAATATCTACAGACACGTGTTTCGCTGTTCCACAGCTCATCAGTGTAACTTGGTGCGATCTAGATATGGGCATGAGAACTTATTATACACAAACGATTGCCGGTGACAACCGCTTGTGGGACAAACAGCGGTCATGCGCACATCCAGAGAGCGTGAAGCGGTGTAGGGCCAGAGTGCTCAAACTACCACAAGGTATATATATATATATATAAGGATTACTTATTACTTATAAATATATATATTATGTGCCTAATTAATTTCGTATAATAATTTAATATAAATGTAGAAATCTTGAACGTAAAAGAGTGCTCGATACTTACGTAGAGCTGAATAAGTAAATAAGTAAATAAGTAAATAAGTGAACAAGAGAGACACAATATGGTAGCGACTTAAAGTTTCATGTCTATTCAACAATCATCAGGCTACAAGTGATTTTAAATTTGCATTACTCACTAGATTATATATTAAAATAATTCCCTAGGGGATGTGTGGTTACTTCCTTAATTAGCATTGTGTAGTAGGAACTTATTTCTATGACCACATTTCGAGATTAATTCGGTCCTTTTGTTCAATAGTTGTTTTGGGTCAGATCTAACGATGGCCACTTTTTCAGAAAGACAAAGGTCACACTTCCTAGTTCCATATTTGTATGGGTATGCGTACGATGCGATGCTCCATTTGAGGGTGAAATCAACGTTGTTGTCCTTAAGCTCATATATGTTTTGACAGATAGCGAATTTGAGAAAGCGAATTTGGCACCACACTACGATATGAAGATAATCTCCAATTAAACCGCAATAGAAACAGAAAGAGAAATATATTATGGTTCAACCCTCCATACAACCAGCACATTAAGACCAACGTTGGAAAGAATTTCATACGACTCATGGTAGAGAAACACTTCCCAAGGGACCAATAGTTCCATAAGATTTTTAATGACCATACCATTTTAATGACAATACCAAGTTACTGCTGCACCACCAATATGGCCAACATCATCAAGCAACATAATTCAAAAATTTTGATCACCAAACCCGACATCCAAGCAAGTTTATGCAATTGCAGAGTCAGAAGCCAAGGCCCTATGGATGGAAAGTGCCCCGTATATAAAGCGAAAGTAGAGACTAACACCTGTAAACGTATTTATTATGGAGCCTCGGAAGGTGAATTCAAGAACAGATACAACAACCACACTAAGTCCTTTAGGTCAAGGAAATATTGCAATTACTCCGAACTGTCAAAACATATATGGAAGCTTAAGGACAACAACGTTGATTTCACCCTCAAATGGAGCATCGCATCGTACATGTACTCATATCCATACAAATGTGGAACTAGGAAGTGTGACCTTTGTCTTTCTGAAAAAGTGGCTATCGTTAGAGCTGACCCAAAACAACTATTGAACAAAAGGACCGAATTAATCTCGAAATGTGGTCATAGAAATAAGTTCCTACAACATAATGCTAATTAAGGAAGTAACCACACATCCCCTAGGGAATTATTTTAATATATAATCTAGTGAGTAAGACAAATTTAAAATCACTTGTAGCCTGATGATTGTTGAATAAACATGAAACTTTAAGTCGCTACCATATTGTGTCTCTCTTGTTTACTTTACTTGTTTAGCTCTACGTAAGTATTGAGCACTCTTTTACGTTCAAGATTTCTACATTTATGTATCGCTCCTACAAGCTTAGTCGAGCACTCTTTTCTAAGTCCGTATTTACAAGACAACAAAGCACAAGTATGAATGCCATCAACTTCAATCACTCATTAAAGAATATACCTATACCCTCGAAGTCAAGCTACCTGAAGTCCCTAGCTGACAAAACCGAAAGCTTCCTGAAAAGATTGAGATGGAAAGCGTACTTCTTCGAGCATCCAAACACTATGGACAACCCCATTATCAACTTCGGTTTCACCTCAAACATATCCCCACTACAGAATGATTCCCTTTTTTCTTTCGAAAACGGCATGTATGAAATGATCCGTTATATTAAATTCCGCCGAGATGAGCCTAACACTTTCCAAAAGAAATTAAAAACCGACGCGAAGAACATTCGATCTTCTGCAAACTTGTTCCTTTTCGCCGACAAGGCCTCCAACCTGTATGAGATGCCTAACAACCATTATACCAAATTGCTCCACGATAACATCACAAAGTCATACCAGAAAGGCGTCGCTCAGTTTCACCGATGTAGATTTTAGGGCATTTATCGCACGAAATGCAATAAATGATGTTAGTGGACGTGCATGAAAAAAGTATGACGGATTGTGTGGTCGAATTTGGGGGCAGTAATTACTGTAGTGGGTTGAGGAAAGGGCATGTGTAGAAGCGGGAACGGCCGCAAGAAAATGTTCCCGATGGTGAAGTATTCTGTTTAAGGTCGCTTGTACTAAGGAATCACGAATGTTTTTATTACGGCGAAAAGATACAAAAGGGTTATCGGTGAAAATGGCTGACGTCTCAGGAACATTTTGTAAAATGTGAAAATTCCAATTGATAATATATTTAAAATTGAAAATTGAAAGGATGAAATGTTAGAACTAGGGGAATTTTGTTGTTTGAAACTTGCTCCGAAGGTGGTTCAATGGTGTCTAAACGAACGAGAAAAGATTTCTGAACGTCGAGGTCTAGAAGGTTGGTAGGGTAACCTCGTTGAACAAAAAATATCTCATTTCCATTGCTTTGGCTTGAAAATCTTGGTCGTCGCTACATAACCGGAGAAGATGCAAGAATTGAGAGTAATGGATGGATTGCTTAGTGTGGTTGGGATGAGAAGAAAATAGAAGATAACTACAGGTAGTTTGATCGAGTGAAATGCCAAATATTACCTATATATATATATATATATATATATATATATATATATATATATATATATATATATATATATATATAATATATATATATATATATATATATATATATATATATATATATATATATATAAGAAACTATAGAATTAATTATAAAGATTGGCATTTACAATTCTTCCATAATGATAATCTCACTTAGATCTTTAGATATTAAGATTTGTTTGATATTTAAATCAGAGGAGTAGCCAGAAGGGCGGCCGGATGGCCGGGCTAAATTCCTGCCCCACGACAAAATTCCTTGCCCCCCTGAAAAAAATTGTACTCTCGGGCCATCATTTTCCTCAGTTATGATGCCCCTAGGTTTTTCCTGTCTCCCCTTTTTTGATGTAAATGTCCTCATTTTGACATCACGCTGCACAATGCCTGATTGTAGAAGCCTGTATATATCTTTGGGATTATGTAACAAAATAATGAAAGTGTATAATCCCATGATAATAAACAAACGAAGTTACTTATGTTTGGAGTGCTTTGATTTAATAATCCCGAAGATATATATACACGCTTTTTCAGTAAGTTATTACAGTATACAGTGTGGCATCACAGTGAGGATCCGGCCTTTACATATCAAACAAATCTTAATCAGTACAGGTATATTGCACCCAAAAATTAAACACTTTGAGTTATTTAGTTATTTAGTTTGATGTCTAATTATGAAACAATGAAATTCAGAACAACACAAGCTTGATTGTTGAAAGGCTTTCAGAGATACATGTAGTGTCTACTATAAGTCAATTCGATTGGCAAATTAATGGATTATATATATGTTTAAGTAAAATAAGTAATTAGCACTACGCTATGACGGCGGGCGAGGGGTTGTTGCGTACACGTATTTCTAGTAAGGGTATTGTTTTACGATTAACCAGATAAAGTACTATATTACATTTACCAAGAGTAAGGACAGAAACAGCGAAACGTTCATTTTACTATAATTGATGTATTGTTTTTAATCGAATTAGACTTCATCATACTCTGAATTGGAAAGGCTAATTAGCGAATGTATTCGTAATTGATAATAGGTATTTTTAGCTTTCTAACGAATGTATTTATAACACTCTGAAATTTTAGTTGGTTATTATAATGTAGTTTTAATGTGTATCTTAATTTTTAGGGCTCCCAATGATAACAGTAATGTTATTACTGATGGGACTTCCCTATTAAAATAAAGGTTTTCATTCATTCATTCATAACTATGGAGACCTAACGTTGTCATTCAAAACATTCAATTATGAAATACTTAAATGTATTTTTAAAATGAAAGTAAAATAAAGCCAGTAAAACACTCGGCTATATCGCCGTCATAAATACACGTGCTGTTATTTAATACTCGATAATCACACGTGGTTTTCACCAACAAAGAGGTGACCAATATGGCGTCGGCGCAATTCCTGTATCTAGCTGCAAGTTTGTCAAGCGAATTCGCGTCTTCGCATTTCCAAAGCCAATTTATCATGTTTCGAACAAATTTGCAGAGCTTCGACACACGATTTTGCAGGCTTTTTTTCCTTTCTCTCCTTCCCATCAACCATTCCTGGCGCTCTATTGATAGCTACGTCGCCCCTATAGCCTCCACACTCACGATATAACCTATACTTAGACATCTACAGTAACTAATCATTATTATACCCAGGTCGAAGATCTTAAAATAAAGCGAAAATGTTAGTGCAACTTTACCTGTGCTTTTCCTTCAAATTATTTCAAATGTTTGTTTTTGTTGTCATTAAAAGATATATGAATTGGAATATCACAAGGAATTTTTAATTATGAGAGTTTATTTGTGCAGAGATACAAACCAGTAATTGTTGCAATCATTGTTATTTTTGATCAAGGGATTTGTCATCTAACAAGATTTCTGTCATCACTGATGGTTTATTCAAGAATACACCAAATCTTGGAGTACTGTAAGTAGCATATTTATTGTATTAAATAACCAGTTTGTTGTTTAATAAACGCATACTCTGCTGGTAGATATCCCCCCATATACCGTCTCAAGGGATGCCGCCGCTCGCTGATTGGTCGAGAAACATACGTCATACTGAGCGTGACAAACGCGTGATGAATGGAGGAAGTAATTTGCGTAACGCGAGCACGAATATAGAAATATGTATCGGCGATAGTCCCTCGCATTTTGTGTGTGTTTGAAAATAATATTTTAATATTTTAGTTTAATATAATGATTTGCAAGTGCTGGTATATATCTAATGTCCTAAGACACTTTCACCAGGTCTTTGATAATTTACTTGATCGTGTCAGCGATGGTTTACTACGAATTTGACTGAACTTGAGTATCCCATTTCGGCGCTTTCTCGACATATGAACAACCGAAATACAAACCAATCCCTAATCCTAACCCAAATCCTCACCCTAAATCTGACTTGGGTTGAGAAAGATCGGTATCGAAAAAGGGCTCCCATTTCGCTGCTGTTCATGTCTACAGAGCGAGTGACTTTCGAAAGAATCTTAGCTGAAATCTAACGAGTGATCTAGTCGAACTATACATTCACGATTACAGTATATATTATTTATGTCGAGATGCCGAACAGTGGGACGGGAAGAAAACGAACGTGATCGCAAACCTATAGACAAATAGCGCCAATTTATATTAACTAGATAAATTGGGATTAATGAGAACAACATCTAACCCCGGTAATCTCTGTCTCGCTCGAGCCATTATCGTCGCAAAAGGCGAAATCGATGAACGCTTCCATACATTAAAGATTATCGAAGGCCTTTGTCGAACTTGCTTACGAATTGCGCGAAAAAGCCAGCGTTCCACTCGGGCAGCGCGGTATCGAAGTTTGAAAGCTATTCGGGCTACTAAATAAACATAGTCTCAAATGTCTCCATATAGTCTCCTCCGCAGGCAACTCTGTGGTTTTTTCCCGAGCCAAACAGCTTCCAAGGCTTGCGAGCAATGTTTTGGCTGGGATTGTAGGGAAGTATAGGGATTGTTTATGGAGACAGAGCATTCTCGGTTGCAGCACCAAAACTGTTGAATTTATAACCACAGGAAATGAGAAGCTTTGAAATGTTAAGTAGTTTTAAGTCAGCACTTAAGACTTTTCTTTTTTAAAAATTAATAGTTTTTTGTTCATGTTGGTAATATATGTAGTATAGGCTTTATCTTGTAATGAAACTGTAATTTGTTTTATGAGTAACTTTAAGAATATATTGTTGTAAGAGCATTGAGACAATTGTATAATGCTCCTAATACGTCTTTTATTATTATTATTATTATTATTGTGAAGGGATTGATTGACGAAGAGGGGACAGCAAGGGATTGGGGAAGAGAGAGGAGAGTTGCCTGCCAAAAATCGACATGGTCAGTGTGCTCTGCGCATATGAAACGCGCATGCTAAAATGTACATTTATTTTGTCCTACCCTTCCCTAGTAAAGTAATAGTCCATCCACTTTGGCCTCATAAAGCGTTGAACTTTACAGTGAAAGGAAGTGAAATAGAGTCGCTGGCAAAAGCAAGCTCACATTTTGAGGCCGCTACGAAATTTGCCTTCCTAAAACAAATTCGCCATAATTATCCAACCGAAGGCAATGCCGAAGGTAACACCAGAAGTGGAAGTTATCAATGAAAGAAGTGATCGCTATTTTACAACATCAAGATCGATGACAACAAACCACTTGGTCCACTTGTTGAACTAAATATGTGATAAAGAACGCGCCACTGCCAAACAGCACTAGCGAAGACGCTACCGTTGTTCCACGTTCAAGTGAAGAACTAATAATATCCGAAGCCGAAGGTATCGACTAAGTTACAGAGCGGAGAACTGATAGACAGCGCGATTTTCGTTCGCTTGTTGCTAACGCTCCGCAATACAAGATCGATGACGATGACGATGACAACAAATCACAAGAACACGCCACTTCCAAACAGCACTAGCGAAAACGCTACTGTTCAGCGTTCAAATGAAGAACTAATATCCGAAGGTATCAACTTACAGAGTGGAGAACTAATAGACAGCGTGATTTTAGTTCGCTTCTCGCTAACGCTCCGTAATACAAGATCGATGACAACAAACCACTTGTTGTACTAAATTATATGATAAAGAACGCGCCACTGCCAAACAGCACTAGCGAAAAGGCTACCGTTCCAGTTCAGCGTTCAAATGAAGATTGAAGAACTATTATATCCAAAGGTATCGAAACGAGAGCGCTGACAGACAGCCGGATTTTCGTTCGCTTCTCGCAATAAACGCTCTGTAATACTTTCTTGTATTCCAAGCTACACACAGGAATTTCCGTCGTAACATAACATGGTATCATTCAGTTTCACCTTGTTCAGCCATCATTGCTTTGTAAACAAACTTATATAGAGCAAAATTTCCCCACCGTACCCCGGGTGAATTGACAGGTCCATAAGGTGAAGTGCCGTGTCCTCACACATCGATTTTTGGCAGGCAACTCTCGCTTCCTTCTATTAATTTTCGCCTCGCCCCATTCTCCTCCCGCATTTCTCTGGCTCGCCCAAAAATGGCCAAAACAGCCTTGGAAGCTATCTGCGGTGGAGGCTAGTCTCGATGGACACTTATTTACGCTGATTTATTCTGACCCGGAAGCGTCATAACGTATTTACCTTTACGCCCACAATAACCATTGCGATGTAATCTCAAACGGCAGCAGGGAAATATGTTCCCGCTAGTACTAAATATTGCTGGCTCACAGACGTTTTTAGCGTGAATTCGAAAAAATGGCTATACTGTAAAAAGTCTGCTTGTAACCTAAATTGAGAGCAATCGCTTCGTTTAAAAAACTTCGAAATAAGATGATGGCAACTTGATAACGTTTACTTTGCTTACGAGGGCTTAAAATAACCATTTTCAACGTGAAAAGTGTTCAAATGAACAAAAAGGAATGGCTAGACGAGAAAGGTAAAATGGCTTTGTTGTATAAATATCGTTATGAAGCCATCAATTCGTCAAAATCATCTGAAATCCAGCGTTTGGGGAAAGAAAAATAAAGATTCAGTCATAGGTGATGTCTAGATGGCAGAACATTGATGGTTTGACTATATTTGAAAAAATCCTCAGGTCATCCTTATCGTCCACTGAGTTCATGGCTTCTTGCGTAGTTTTTGACAAGACCCATTGGTCAAAGGCTGTTTGTGAAATGAACAAAACATTTTAGCTACAAAATTAAAGGTAAAACTATTTCTAATTAATAAGTGTCTTCTTCTGAGAGAGCAGTATTACTTGGGTGTCGTGTTGTCGATGTGAAAACAAAACACTACTTTCTGCTGAAATCCACTGTTGCTTTGCTTACCTTGAAATTTACGTGCGATGTTCAATCGATTATAACTCGAAATCTAGCCCTTTCCACCAGAAAATAATGATTATTTTTGAGATGTATGGGGATAGCTCTTGAAATCTGAAGAGTATAAAATAGTGTGAAAATTTCCGTTGGTAATGAAATAATGAGCTGAGTTTCTCTGTTCGACATTGTTCCGACCCATGAGTTCTCTGAATAAATTGCAAATAATTTTCACCTTGTTTCGTATTATGTTGTGAATAATATTTTAGAATTTACGTCTATAATTTTGTTAAAAAATTTACTCATGAAGCAGTGAATCCACTTACTTTTTATCGGCAAATTTTGAAATGGAATTTAGTTGTATTTTTTAGTCATATATAGCCAGTATTTTGGTGACCAGCAAATATGTGGTATTTGCAAAAAATCTAGCCCTTTCCAGTAAAACGAAAATAATTTTCTTTCATTCGCTGGTTGTACACTCTAAAAACTGGTGTGTAAAATTACACACGAAATGCGCAATTTTACACACATTAGTGTGTAAAATTGCACAGTGTGGCCGCTAAAACACGCAAAAAAACACTGTGTGTGCTTTATTACATACCATGCGTGTTTTATTACACGCATTGTGTGTTTTTCTACACACCTATGCGTGTATTTACTCACGTAGGCGTGTTATTTTACACATATGTTTTTGTGTGTAATTTTTACACACCATTGAATATTGAATAGTGTGTTAATTTAGCACAGTTTTTTCATTTTACACGCCATAGGCAAAAAACACACCATTCAAATTTACACGCCTCCATTCAAATTTACACGCCTTGCTTCATTTTACACATCTTAAATAAACACACCATTCAAATTTACACGCCTTGCTTCATTTTACACAGCTTAAATAAACACACCATTCAAGTTTACACATCTTGCTGCACTTCTTGCATGTTTCAGGACAGCGGAGCGTGTTTATTTTAAAATTAATTTCCAAGGAATACAACGTACGGAAAACCTCGATTTAGATATTCCAGAGGTATTTCATATAGGTTTTTCCGGTTTATAAACATCACAGCCAACATGTTCCTTAGCTTTAATACATATGTTATTTTCATAATTTTGAATGCTCATTATTTTGTCCCTGGAAGGATTATCAAACTGAAAATAGCGCTTGTGTTATAACGAGTTACGCGAGTCAAACTCGCGGCGATTGTATTGAATCGCCGCGAGTTTGACTCGCGTGCGTATGCATCGTGTATTAAACATGGCGACGATTACTGTATTTTAAAATTTTTATTCAACACAAGGCGAATCAGAGCCAGGCGATGGATTTATTTAGCCAATGGATACTTGGTTTCGATAAATTTTCATGATCATGTATCGTCTAAAACATGCCACCGTATTGTATATTATTACCGTGTTTTTGTTCAATGATAGTTGATATATGGATTTATTTACCAACACTATTAAGTCTAAACTTGGACTAAACCAGAATGGATGAACATTTTAATGCCTTCGATCATGAATACACGAGGTATGACTATATATATATATATAAAATATTAAGATGGTGAACCGATGAACGAGCTGATGTTTCGAGCGAAGCATGAGTCACAGCGAGCAGTTTAAAGGTTTTCGATCACAATTCAGTTTTAATACTTAAGTCGCAGATAAAAATATATTTCTTGCAGGGTTTCTTGAAAAATACCCCCCCCCCCCCCCGCTGTAGATTTAAAACAGTAATTTAATATGATGCCAGTGCAGTTGACCAGAGCCTAGTCACTAAGTTGCATTTTTCCCAACTCGTCTGGTTTGGTCTTAAAATCTATATAAATCCTTAGTACCTGTAATATCCCAGCATTACCACCACCATATATACAGAACTTGTGACTAGGCTCACGGCAACTGCTTCCATAGCTCAGTGGTCAGAGCACTGCACTAGCATCGCAGGGTCGTGGGTTCAATTCCAGCCGGAAGGCCTTGAAGTTGCATTTTTTGCAACTGGTCCCGGTTTGGTCTTAAAATGTATGTATTCCAACACTCGAAATTTTCCTTCACCATAAATCCTTTCAACATGTAGTTTGATCGAGTGAATGCCAAATATTACCTATAATATACCCAGAATCTTATCCCGGCATTACCACCACCATATATACAGAACTCGTGACTAGGCTCTCGGCAACGGCTTCCATAGCTCAGTGGTCAGAGCACTGCACTAGCATCGCAGGGTCGTGGGTTCAATTCCAGCCGGAAGGCCTTGAAGTTGCATTTTTCGCAACTGGTCCCGGTTTGGTCTTAAAATGTATGTATTCCAACACTCGAAATTTTCCTTCACCATAAATCCTTTCAACATGTAGTTTGATCGAGTGAATGCCAAATATTACCTATAATATACCCAGAATCTTATCCCGGCATAACACCATATATTAATATACAGAACTCGTGACTAGGCTCTCCGCAACGGCTTCCGTAGCTCAGTGGTCAGAGCACTGTACTACCATTGCAGGGTTGCGGGTTCAATTCCAGCCAGAAGGCCGCTAAGTTGCATTTTTCACAACTCGTCCCGGTTTGGTCTTAAAATGTATAATTCGAAATTTTCCTTCACCATAAATCCTTAGAACCTATATTATATATATATATATATACTAATAATTTGTTTCCTGCAATAAGATTTTCAGTGGTTTTATAATATACATATATTATAATAAATTATATGTTATATATTATACACATTAAACATTGGATAATATGTTAAAAGGTTCAACACTGGCAGTGTCTTTGTCAACAACAAATTTTTGTTCTCCTTTTTCAATACAATGTAGAACACCATGCCATGGCAAATTGTTGTATGTCAGCACTGTCTTCCCCTCTGTCATTTCCACATGATAGGCCATGTAATGTTGTTTAAAACCAACTGTTTCCAAAATAGTCACCAGAAACATTTTCTCATCCTCCCACACAATTATACTCTCTAGTAGTCCAAACAAAGGATAATCTTGCTCTGCATTTGGTTGCATTTCTGCAAGTCGAAGGACAGCACCAGGTCTATATTGGACTCCATGAATAATTGTTGATTTAACTCTGTTTAAATAAAACAAATTACAATGTTGGTTTACTCTCGGTTGCAACTTACCCATCCACACTAGGTACTTTGAATTTTATTTTCATTAATATACAATCAACATTTGTACTTACTTGGTCGCAATGAATTTGTCCAGTCTTGTATGAACATCAAGTGCCTCATAAAACATGTTTGCACAAGGATGATCATTGATCATTAAGGTCTACATTACATTCATCTGCAGTAATAAATATATCAATTTGAATTAATTTATTAATTATGTTTACCCTGGCCCCAGAGGCAATGCATTGGTAGTCCAGAGCAAGCCTGAAAATAAGTGACCGGACACGGTCCGGCATGAAAAGGGTAACTGACTGGAACAGAATTGCCTTCGTTCCTGACAATTTGTCTGGTAATAGTAATGAGAAACTCTGCAACATATTGCATTTTTTTATATGCATTATATTATATTATATTGCATTATATTATATTATATTACTGTATATTATATTATATTATATATTATATTATATTATATTATATTATTTTATATTATATTAATATTATATTATATTATATTATATTATATTATATTATATATTATATTTTATAAAATAAGTCGTGTCTTACGCACATTGTGATTGGCAGTTATTGTGTTTATATCAGGCTATGTAAAAGATGGATTGATTACGCTATCGTGATACACCATCAATTAGCCATCAATTAGCCATCCTACGCCATCAATTAGCCAGCTATCATATGCCATCAATACAATACAATACAATACAATTATATTATATTATATTATATTTTATTATTATATTATATTGTTATATTATATTATTATATTATAACTCTTACCCAGACTCCACCTTCTGTTTGGAATTACTATTATAATCTATGACAAGTTGTGACAAAATCTGTTTTAAATACACTGTAAACTATTAAAATGAAGTATAGGAGTATCATTAGATGTGTGAAGTTGATCATCCAGCTTGTTGTAGTCTTGACTCTTGAGAAAGACTATTGTTGGTGACAGACGTTTTGACGGCCTCAGCAGCAGTCATCATCGAACCGTCAGTCACCAACAAAGTCTTTCTCAAGACTACAACAACCTGGACGATCAACTATATTATATTATATTATATTATATTATATTATATTATATTATATTATATATTATATTATATTATATTATATTATATTATAAAATAAGTTGTGTCTTACGCATGCTGTGATTGGTCAGTTACCGTGTTTATATCAGGCTATGTAAAACATGTTGAAAGGATTTATGGTGAAGGAAAATTTCGAGTGTTGGAATACATACATTTTAAGACCAAACCGGGACCAGTTGCGAAAAATGCAACTTCAAGGCCTTCCGGCTGGAGTTGAACCCACGACCCTGCGATGATAGTGCATTGCTCTGACCACTGAGCTACAGACCCTAGTCACAAGTTCTGTATAATTATATGGTGGTGGTGGTAATGCCGGGATAAGATTCTGGGTATATTACAGGTAATATTTGGCATTTCACTCGATCAAACTACATGTTGAAAGGATTTATGGTGAAGGAAAATTCCGAGTGTTGGAATACATACATTTTAAGACCAAACCGGGACCAGTTGCGAAAAATGCAACTTCAAGGCCTTCTGGCTGGAATTGAACCCGTGACACTGCTATGCTAGTGCAGTGCTCTGACCACTGAGCTACGGAAGCCGTTGCCGAGAGCCTAGTTACGAGTTCTGAATATATGGTGGTGGTAATGCCGGGATAAGATTCTGGGTATATTACAGGTAATATGGATGGATTATGCCATGGTGATACGCCATCAATTAGCCATCCTACTGCAGTACGCCATCAATTAGCCATCATACACCATCAATACAATACAATACAATTATATTATATTATATTATATGTTATGTTATGTTATATTATATTATATTATATTATATTATATTATATTATATTTTATTATTATATTATTATAATGTTATATTATTGTATTATTATAGTATAACTCTTACCCAGACTCCACCTTCTGTTTGGATTTACTATTATAATCTATGAGAAGTTGTGACAAAATCTGTTTTAAATACACTGTAAACTATTAAAATGAAATAAAAAAATAACTTACATGAAGAGTAGCTGTTGTCTTTGTTGCTTTTTGGTACCAATTTCAAGTAATTTTGATGAATTTATGGGAGTTTCAAAACCCAGTCCAAGAATATCACTTTCAATAGTCCATGATACCGCCACTTCGTGGTTCGAGGAACCGGTATGCGAAAATCATGCATCCCATCCACGTTTTGTATCTCCCTCTCTTCGTGAAGTTGCTCGCTCGAACGAAAGCTGATATGGCCTCATTTGCCACAGTGACGTCAGGACTAGTGGGGAACAGATTATTGGCGCAACCAATCAGAACAGAGTTCTGAATCAGGTGTGGTATTTAGTGTTCTGTGATTGGTCAACACTTTATAAGTTTGATCATGCTTTTCAAGCATCGCGCTGTATTCAAATCTGCACGTATATTTTTACCGAACGATAATGGAAACTTCTAACAAAGGGAGAACTATTAGATAACTGAAAGGTAAGGTTCAAAAGAAAGTGATTTTAAAATCCGTCAAGGCAATAGTGTGTTTTGCTAGTCTTTTGAAAGGATAATTAGGGTGAGTTGATATAGCATATTAATTCTGATCTGTTTGTAATTTGCGTTGCTTTGTAGAGCCAAAGGAATTGTCGATTTTCTTCCCGAAAGATACTCCGCCGTTACAGTTTCAAGAAACAAGGTTTTAGGAACTACTCAACAACTAAGCCGGTTTAAAGGAAAATACCTGGGAGCACGTGGATATTGGCGAGCCAGAACCATGGAAAGGTCTATAATTTTATAAAACCGGTGAGCCAAACACTTTCATGACATATGTCTATACAGTTTGTGATAATGAAGATTATATATAAGTGTATATCATTTATAGACCCGGAGCGAGGGGAATTCGACGAAATATTACCCCGAGGGATGATAATATATCATTCGTTAGATCAGCTTGCTAGACGGCTTGCTAGCTACTAGCCGTTCCGTTCGAACGGCTTTGCTATACTAGCGTTCGAACGGCTTGCTACTATTAGCGTTCGAAGGCTAGCGTTCGAAGGCAGGCTACTAGCATTCGAACGGCTAGCGTTCGAACGTTTGTGAAAGTTGACAAATTCCCCGAGCGGACGGTCTATAAATGATATATTATACCGAAACAATATTGAATGCGGTCTTGAAACGTCTTCGTTGTTCCTCCATTGTTGATAGGCTCGTCTTTCGCGCGTGGCATTTGGTTTCTTGGAGTTAGCAAACAGAATATGTTATCGTGGTAGTAAATACAATGTCTTGCTGTCAGAAGTAAAAAAATATATGTAAGGACCGTAATTTTACGAAGTGTGTTGTGTGTAAGTATTAAATGTATATAATCTTTAACTTTTCCAAAATAAAGTCTTTTAAATTAAGATTGCGTGTTTATACTTTGTATCTTCCGTGATTGATTGTAAAATTTTTACACACCATAAGCTGTGTAAAAAAACACGTCTTCAGTGAATAAAAAAACACACACAGTGTGTAAAAAAGCACGCATGGCGTGTAAAAAAACACGATTAAAAAAAACACGGCTTATAGTGTGTCGTTTGGGCGACAAGCCGTTTACACGCGATATAGCGTGTAAATTTACACACCTAATTTACATCCGTGTTAAAAAACACGGCTTTTAGTGTGCTGTTTGGGCGACAAAAAAATGTGTGTAATTTCTACACACTTGTTTTTAGAGTGTATATACGGATACATTTTTGCCAAATTTGTTCCGCTAACAATTGCAGCTGGCCTATCATTTAGCCTTTGAAAACATGCGTTTGTCATGTGACCAAGTGCATGCGTGTAATGCCACAACATGTTCGTAAATATACAACTTAGTTTTTGATATTTCGTGTGTTTTCTTTATTTTTTCATATCTTTAATTTATAAACTATGTATGTGGCGTTACCAAAGTACTTTATGTTTCAAAATGCTGAAAAAATACTGTATAAAAAGCAAAGCCTTTTCTGGGAATTTTGCCGCCATATTTGTTTATATTTAGATTCTCTTCGGAAAATACCGCCTGCCTCCGATAAATCCCGGCTGACGCATGCGCATACAGATAGGCTTGACTCAAATTAATAATAAGAACCGCGCTTATAAAAGCTCGTTGATAATACAGAGCCAATACTGTGCTTACAGTGTTTCACAGTGTTTCACTCGTTTACCGTTTTCGATAGTTTCGCGGGTGGGGGTGTTTTGTGATAGCTTGTGGTGGGTGTGTGGCGCTTAGTCCTCCTGTAGGCCTAAATATTCCTCCTATAGTCCCAAATAGTCCTCCGGCCGATAGTCCTAAATAATCCTGCTGTAGTCCTAGATAGTCCTCCTGTATTCCTAAATAGTCCTCCAATAGTCCTCCGATAGTCCTATAGTCCTCCTGTAGTCCTAAATATTCATCCTGTAGTCCTAAATAGTACTTCTGTAGTCTAAATAGTCATCAGTACTCCTATAGTCATTAAATTACCACTAACGTAAACAAGGCTAAAATAAAAAAGTTGCGTTATTCACGAAGCGCCGTCCGGGACGAGGGTGATAATCTCGACCGGTGAGAACCATTCCCGCCATAAAAATTTCGCGGAAAATCCATGCGGGTCCAAATCCAGAAATAGTTGTTTATATATATATATATAACTATTAGAATATTATCATTGTGCCCTAAATAATATATTTGACCAAGACGACCCGCGGACGTGGAAGTCTATCGCCCGAAGTGTAATGTTGCTCGCGGTCTTGTTCATATATCTTGCTGCTTTTAGATCCTTTAGAACTCTAACAACTTTTAAAACTATTAACCAAAGGGTCCACACTGCAAAAAATGCACTTTTGAATTTGCGTAGAACTACGCAAATTTGCGTAGAACTACGCAGATTTTGAGTAAGGTTACTCAATATTCGAGTAAAACCAGCAGTTTACTCAAAATATTGTGTAAATATACGCACAAATTTGAGTAAAGATAGTATGAGTATTTTTACGCGATTAGTTGAGTAGAAAGTTACTCAACGTTCTGTGTAGAATTTGGAGAATTGAGTAATATTACTCAGACAATGAGTAGAACATCCTCTATATGAGTAAGGTTACTCAATCTTTGTGTAAAACTACCAGTTTACTCAAATGCTGAGTAAATGTACGCAAAAACTCGAGTAAAGTTAGCATAAGTAAATTTCTACGCAATTGATTGAGTAGAAAGTTACTCAACATTCTGAGTAGAATTTGGAGAATTGAGTAATATTACTCAAGCAATGAGTAGATCATCCTGTATATGAGTAAGGTTACTCACTACAGCAAGGTTTACAAATATATGCTTTCATCGCAAGTGTGACTTGAATGATTCAAATTTTCTGAATAAATATTAAATGATTACAGTCTCCGCACGAGTATCAGAAAATTGGGCTAGTAATTTGTTAAATGTACGCGCTGAGTGAAAATCCAGCGCAAAATGGGCAGCTAAACATTTAGAGATTTGTAATACTGTGGCAATATATCACTATATGTGAAAAACAGAGATGTGGTAAATATCATTTGAAAAGTGTCACTGGATTACTAGTCTGCAATATGAGAAGATTGTTTTGTCAAGTGACGTACGTATGTCACACTTCATGCTGATGCGCAGCCAATCATAGATCAAGAAGAAAAGGCGCCACATTGAAACTTTCATTGTCTCACTCTCAACGGTCAGAGAGGTTGGTTAGTCGGTGGCATTGGCAAGGCTTTTGCTTTACATTTTGGTTTAAACAAGCATCGAGGATGGAACAATCAACTGCGCAAATCCAAGAGTAGTTAGCAAAGACTGCATTTGAAGAATATTGTGATCAATTCAAAGGTATGCCTTCTAAACGTATTTCTATATTCAACTCATCAGGACACGTATATAATTTATACTACCTAAACTACAGTAAAGCCGTTTTCTTATTGGAAAATATGTGAAACATATTTCGCCTACACGAAACGCAAAGGTTAGGCATGATGCTATAAGTGTTTGTTACTCTGTCTCATCTGTCCGAACTCGACAAAAAAGCGCAAGAAGCCTCTGGCTCTGCGGAGGAAAGTGTTAGTAACCCCTTCGATTACCTGTATTCTGATTTTAATCATATTGGCGTTTCATGGCGGACGACAGTTTTATTTATATCCTAACTCCTGCGCACCAACTATTTCACTAGCCGCAGGCAAAGGAATTTGTGTTTTTAAACTCATGCATGTAGTTATTGCGCCCAATTCCATGCGGCTAGGAAATATGTGGTCAGGAAATAAAATACCTACGGCTGCACAGTAATTGGCGAAAGCTGTCCCAGCCTATTTGTATGCATTTATGTACTTATTGTTTTTTGTGTATGTACTTGTTAAATGTTCAGGCGAAGCTTAATAAATAAATAAATAAATAAATACAATTACAATATCGCAAGTCAACGAAACCCCAATCAAACGTATTACATTGGATTATATCGGTTTCCCAATGCACAAAATATGTCTCACATTTAGGATTTCACATACATGCATGTGCTGTAAAATTTATGGCCATAAGGGTTGGCAAGCATGTCATTATCCTATACATTACTTTATTCATACTCATAATACATTATAACATTTAACTCACTCATAATACTTATAAAATTTTAAAAAGTCAGAAATTAGCTTTGAAATAGTTTGACAATTTCCGGCAGTATGCCTACGGACCCCCTCCCCCCGATAGTACACTACAACAAGCAAGCAAACCAGTCAAGAAAAATGCTGTATAGCCCCTGCGAAGTCACCTGGCTTATATAGCCTATATTCGCTACATAATTATAACCAACAAGACGCCCGCTAGGCGTTAACTCGGGCTCTTGAAAGACATTGTAGGCAAATTCAGCGATTTTAATTCAATATACACAAATCTATAGTTGTAGGTACAATGGTACATGTAATGAATGATACAGCTGTCAGTGCAGGGGTGGTTAAATTTTCCATCATTGCAAACCCATAACATAATGTTCGCCAACGGCTTTGATTATATGAAGGTGAGTTGGCTGCCCCGCCAAACGAGCCATCTTGTTTGCTGACCCAATTCAGCTCTAGCCAATAGGGTCAGCCTGGCAAGCGAGCCGGCCTGTGCTCATCTAATAACAATTCATATGGTGAGTCCGGCAAACAGGTTCAGTTTGAGCAAGCATTAAATCAGATAATCTTTTTCTCAGTGTATAAGGCATAGCAATAAATCAAACCATTTAGCTGGCAGTAGCAAGGTGTCATAAGCTATTACAAAACAGTTTCAAGAAATGTAATTCAAAATCTTTATTTCTTTGTGAAGTTATATAACATTTTGAGCCAGTAAACATATTCATAATTTTAGCATATTTATTATTGTCCAGTGGGCCAGCTAGCTAATTGTAATATCAAGACAGGTTACTCTCTCGGTTAGCGAGCCAACTCGCTTTCCATGTAGTCAAGGCCAAAATTCAGTTTGAAAGGTATGTATCTGGCTGTACAGACCAAGTAACAGTTTGCAAAATTGTGTGCTTGTGAGTCAGTCCGGCAAGTGGGCTATAGCCTGCCTCATGTAATATCAGGACAAATTACTGCTTTGGTAATAGCGAGCCAGCTTCATGCCTCCATGTACAGCTACAGTAATCATGAATGCCAAAAATCAGTTTGAAAGGTGTGTGGGACAATGTATGAAAGTACATGTACATGGCTAAACAGACCAGTCACGTAAACCAGCAAACAAAAACAAACTCTTTGCTCTTGGTATGGGTGTCAGAGATTTATATACTGTGTGTTCATTTGTAAGCATTTGTGTATAATAATACATGTATGAACAATCGATACAAACTTACTGATAACCCAGAACATTTTGGAGCCCCATTTAAGCTCACAGGTAAAATATCGAGTGAAACAGGGTTACTCAATGGCAACATTGCATAATCATCATAGATGAATTGATAACAACCAGCAAACAATAACAAACTCTTTACTCCTTGATCTTGATAGTTGGTATATGAGTGTCAGAGATTTATATACTGTATGTTTATTTGTAAGCATTCGCATATAATAATATGAACAATCGATACAAACTTACTGATAACCCAGAACATTTTGGAGCCCCATTTAAGCTTACAGATGAAATTATACCTACTTTAATAATAGTACTTGGTATATAATATATGAACCAATAAACTGTAGCATCGATTTTATTTTGTATAACATAACAATAAACAGTACAGGCAACAAAGCTTATAAAAATATTACAGTTACCTCAGAACAGTTAACATATTTCCATACAGCATTCATATGTTGAGTCTCATATTAAATTCTTAAACATTTAGCAGACAAAAAGCGTATGGAAACAGATAATTTGAGCGAGTACAGGTTCTCGAAATCGTAGACCAACCCGTTTCGAAAGCGATCGGGATTGTGAGCGTATATAAGATCAAGATATAATAATAATAATTTATTCATTTAAATAGAGCGCATATAGTTTATGGTAAATACTCAAAGCGCTGTACAATGGAATTAGTCAATAAGATAATTGAGTATGTACTATAATAATATTAAGATATAACCCAATATATATATATATATATATATATATATATATATATTATATATATATATATATTTGAGCACTCTGGCATGGTTTTTGATGTCCCACATTCGTGTGGCATCAAGGGTGACTGTAAATAGCAGTTACCTTCATCCTGCTCGTCAGCACTACACTGATGAGGCCCAAAAGGCCGAAACGGTACCGTCTGTAGTTATATATATATATATATATATATATATATATAATATATATATATATATATATATATATATAATATATATATATATATATATATATATATATATATATATATTATATATATATATATATATATATATATATATATATATATATATATATATATATATATATATTATATATATATATATATATATATATATATATATATATATATATATATATATATATATATATATATACATATACATATATATTTATATGTACAATAAAAACATTAAAATCCTAAATGATCAATTAAAGATTAAAAGCCTTTTTAAAAAGGAATGTTTTCAAATGTCTCTTGAAGACTGAAATGTTAACAGAGTTCCGAACATTCAGAGGAAGAGAGTTCCACAGTTGTGGGGCAACATGTGCAAATGACCGATCACCTAAAGTCTTGCAGTTTGTTATCGGGATGTGGAGCAGATCTTGATCATCCGATCTTAATGTGCAACGATCGCTTGATGGTTTTGGGATGAGCGTTTCAGTGATGTAGACAGGGGCCATATTGTTAAGAGCCTTGTAAACTAATAGTAATAAAGCAATTTTAAATTCCACCCGATATTTCACTGGTAACCAATGAAGTTCAATCAGTACTGGAGTGATGTGCGAGAATCTCGGACAATGGTGAATTAACCTGGCAGCAGCGTTCAGTGACTCTCTGAATACGTTGTACTTGATATTGGAATGCCAGCCAATAGAGCGTTACAATAGTCCACATGCGAGGTCACAAAGGCATGTATTAGAGTTTTAGTTGTTTCAACATGCAGACAGATATTTTCTAATTTGCCGTATTTTATAAAGTCCTCCAAATGCCTTGCTGCACATCGTACCTACGTGAACAGACATTGACATGTGCTTGTCAAACCATGAACCCAGATTTCGTAAACTATCAACAGGCTGAATTAGGACTCCACCGACATTTACGGGTCCAATATCGATTTTTGAGAGTTGTTGTGGTGTACCAATAATAAGAAATTCTGTTTTCGAGTCTTTAAACATTAATTTGTGAGACACCAGCCAAGCAGGTACATCAGAAATACATTCCTCCAGTGCAGACAAAGTACTCATCTGATTAACGCAGTCCGGACGAAAAGACACGTAAAGCTGCATAACCATGAGAGGAGGGTTGATGCCTATCGATAATATCGTATAGTTGGGATACGTAAAGCAGGAAAAGTATAGGGCCAAGACAGCTCCCTTGAGGAACCCCGTATTTAACATCACAGACTTCCGAAAAATTGTTGTTTAGATCAACTCTTTGTTTTCTGTTAGAGAGAAATGACTTTATCCATTCAAGAGCTTTGTCCGTCACTCCAAATTGATATTCCAGTACTTCAATAATAGTTTTATGATCAATTGTATCGAACGCTGAGCTCAAATCCAAGAGCACAAGGAAACAAATTTCTTGCCTGTCCATGCTCAGAAGAATATCATTTTGTACCTTTAAAAGAGCTGTCTCTGTCGAGTGATATTTCCGGAAACCAGATTGGCAAGTCGGAAGGGGTTCATTATTTTCACAATGGCGCAGCAATTGGTTGGCAGCAGCCCTTTCCGTTATTTTTGAAAGAAATAACAGATTGCTCACTGGCCTAAAATTCTCAAATATTGGCTCCATATTAATCTTTTTCAAAAGGGGCTTCAGTAGAGCAATCTTCCAGTGATCCGGGACTAGACCCTCTTGCAAAGATAAATTTACAATTTTGGTAATAAAGGGTATCAGTTCTAACGAACAACGTTTGACAAGCCAAGATGGGATCGGATCAAGTTTGCAGCTGGCACTGGACAATTGCATAATGACATCATGAATATCCTGGGAAGAAAGTAACTCAAAAGATGCCAATCTGATTTCAGGATTCCGGTACTCTACCAACGGTGACTCAACAACGATAGAATCCACATTTTCTCTAATCAATTCAATTTTCCGGAAAAAATATTCATTGAACCTGTTTTCAAGTTGACCAAGGTCATTATGTGGTGGTCTTCTCGAGGTGCATCACAAAGGGAATTCACAATTCTGTAAAGTTTTTTATGGTCGTTCGAGCTATCATTAATGAGTGTTGTATAATGTTCAGATCGAGCTTTATTTAGTAAATAACAATATTTGTTACATATCCTTCGATAGGCAATCCAATCTACTTGTAGTTTTGTTTTTCGCATCTTTCTCTCAAGACTCCTACGCCTCACTTTCAGTTCTCTTAGTTCATCATTGTACCAGGGCGTCAATCGCTTAACTCTCAGTAGCTTTCTTCGGACAGGAACGTGGGTATTTAAATACGTGAAAGTACATTATCATAGCAATGCGTCAATTCATCAAGATTTGCCATGTTTTCGCACCGTCGATCCAAACATCTTAGGTCAGCCTTAAAGTCATCGATGTTAATCTTTTTCATTTCACGGTAATAAATTTCCTTTTTAGAGTGTAACGGACGTGGAATAGATAGTTCACACTCAATGAAACAGTGATCAGACAAATACAGAGTACTTTCAATTGAAGAGATATTAATGTCAGTTGTAGATCGGGTTATCAGTAGATCCAGAATGTGGTTCGACGAATGTGTTGGAATACTAACATGTTGTTTTAGACCAAATGTTTCAAGCATTTCATTAAATTTAATCGTGTTTGTGTTACCCGTATCGTCCAAGTGAAAATTAAAATCACCAGTGATCAATAGAATTTCTGGACATAATATAATATCCTCTAGATAGCTTGAAAATTCATCAAAAAATTTACCAGGTAAAACAGGGTGAGCCATGGAGTACGGTGGACGATAAACTGCGATTAGTTTGATAGAGTGTCCAGCAATGGGGAATTTCCATTCGGAATATTCAAACGATTGCAAATCCTCACCACGAGAAAGGGAAACATTTAAACCAGAGTCTTTAAAGATACTTGCCAGTCACATCAAAGATTTTCAGTGAAGAGCACTCGAAGAAAGGTGAATAGGTGATCAAGTAAATAAATCACAATGGCGCATGAATACAGAATATATGCAGTGTTTGTGAAAAACCTGGATACGAAAAACGACTGGGAGGCAAAAAAAATGTTGGGATCACTTGGCTGCGCATGTGTAGTAATCCCACATTCATAGTCTCGTTCACTAGTCTGCTAATTTAGTCAACAATGATGCAATAATTGTCATTTCGCGACCCGACAAAATAGTAAAAATAATAAACAGAGCTCATTTTAAGACTCGTGCTCCTTGTCAATATCCTTCCAATCTCCCTTATCAATATCCCTCCACTGCCCCTGTTGTCCCGGATGTTCGCGCATGCAATTCTTTGTTGTGTATCGAAACCTTTTTGTTGTGTATTGGGTAGGAATCTTTGTTGTCCATCGTATTACATTTTGTTACGCGTCGAGCGCAACTTTGTTGCGTATCGAATTACAAATATTGTGCTTTGCATAAACTTTTGTTGTGTATTTCAAGGGATAATTCGTTGCGTATTGAAAAATTATTTGTTCTGTATTGTAACTTTGTTGTGTATTGAAATTCAGTTTCGTGAATTTATATTTTGTAATGTGTATAGTGGATAATTTATTTGTGAATTGAAACTTTTGTTTGCGTGCTGGAACTTCGTTTTGTGTATTATACATACGGGCCACCGTACAATACAGTTTATTTGTGAACATTAAATGAATAAAATCTTGAACTAAATTTGACGTCTCATTTTAGGTATTCTCTCACTGGATAATTAGAGCCAACGGCGACCATTACTAAGGGACCAAAGTCGCAGTAAATCTGTAGGCAGGTCATGGATTGTTTTACCCAGTAATTTGAAAATATTTTCTGCTCCTCTTTATAGTAAAATTATTTTATTTTTTCGATGGTAAGAGCACATAATCCAACAAAAAACCTCATAGGATCCTCAGTTGGTCCCTTAGTAATGGCGGAATTCCGGCTTCATTCACTGAACAATTATTGCTCGATCCAGTCTTCTCAATAGAAACCTCAATCCAGTCCTATTTTTGAGATCAGTGCTTGTCCCTTCGTACCTCAGAATATGAATAACATTTGTTTGTGCAGAGATACAAAACAGTAATTGTTGCCATATTTTTTATCAAGGTATTTGTCATCTAACAAGATTTCTGTCATCCCTGATGATTTGTTCAAAAATACACCAAATCTCTATTTACTGTAAGTAGCAGATTTATTGTTAAGTATACAATTTGTTGTTTAATTGCTTTAATGAAGGCAGTATCTGATTAACTCTTCTATACGTGCGAATATTAATTAGTCAACTTAAGGTTGGCTTAATTAAGGTTGACATATTATTATACGACATTAATTAGGCATATTTATTTATAAATAATATGTAATAATATATTTTACAATTGATATGCTCTTTTTAAAAACAAGAGATTTGATCCACAAGCATGCATATTCTAGCAGCACTCATGGGAACGTATAATGAAACAAAACTCTGTTAATGTATCTGAAGTGGTTAATTTTTGTAGCTACAGAATCAATACAATGTTATGGTGTTGATCGTTTTCAACAACCTCCTCTCTCCTCCGCATAGGCTTCCAATTCGGTAGAGTGGGAGGGGGGAGGGGTAATGGGTTGAGAAATGAATGCGGTACAGGGTAATAGGACGAAGAAAATCGCGGAAATTCGGAACGCGGGCGAGCGGAGAAAAGAGAGGAGAAAGAGGAAGCCTCTGCCAGATTTCAGGCGATATCTTGACGAACTCGGCGATTTCTTGCAATCCGTTTTATATCTCGGCAATCCTTTGGTTTCTCGTACTAATTTTTCATGTAAGGAGACGTGCGACCAAGAGCGTTTGGCTGACGTCTTGATTTTTGTATCTTAACGTTGTTTTTGATGCTACAGTATGGAAGAGCATGATGATAATGTACACTCGAGCCAGGAGACAGTTGCTGTCTATATTTTGAGAACATCGTTCCAAGATAGCTGGATCGATGGTAAGTTTGTCTAGAACAAACGGGACAACAGGTTTTTCCGCTGCGCCAAGCTCGAAGAAACTCTGTACAGAAATATTCAGATTATAAACGTATGTTATGTTGCTCTCTCGAATATATCAACATGATCGTTGTGTTTCTCTCTCGAATATATCAAAGAAGATTGCACCCCACGGTTTGGCGCCATATTTGGTTTGAATATTTGTCGAAAATGCGACGCCAGCGGTGCAGTGCTCTGACCACTGAGCCACAGAAGCCGCCGCCGAGAGCCGAGTCACGAATTATGTACGCTGGCGTCGCAGGGTCGCGGGTTCGATTCCAACCGGAAGGCATCTGAGTTGCATTTTTCGCAACTGGTCCCGGTTTGGTCTTAAAATGTATATATTCCAACACTCGAAATTTTCCTTCACCATAAATCCTTAGAACCTGTATAATTTAATCGAGTGAAATGCCAAATATTACTTGTTATATTATATATATATATATATATATATATATATATATATATATATATATATATATATATATATATATATATATATATATATATATATATATATATATATATATATATATATATATATATATATATATATATATATATATATATATATATATATATATATATAGTATCAACCTGCAACTAGTTGTCTATTACAAATTCGGCATTCTAATTAGCTGAGCTACTCAATGTCTATTGGTGATAGACATAGCGTGATCCAATTCCTATCTTGAACAATCAGAAGCCATGACATATTCACGCTGCATGCAAGCAAAACCTGAATTCTAGTCCAAACATGGCGCCCGCTAAAATGTATATACGAGTGATGAAATCATGAAAACATTGACTCGAAAATAATGGAAAATTGTTCAATTTGACATTTTCGAATAAGAAAATGAATTCGCTTATGCCTATGGAGCATATCTACACCAAATTTGAAGCAAAGTAATTACAATATCGTTTTTTGTGAGCGATTGTTTATCATGTGTTATCGAGCAACTCTATATTTTGAATGGGGAGACTTCTACAAACAAATAGGTAAAACTATCTGAACATTTGGAGCAATGTTCGATAAGACTTTTTTACGTTAAAGAAATGTTGTTTATGGTTGGTACTTAAACAATTAGATAATTCAACCTCGTTATCTATGAGCAGATAGTCAACTCGGGCTTCGCCCTCGTTGACTACATGCTCATATCTAGATTGTACCAAGCTACACTGATGAGCTGTGGAACAGCGAAACAGGTGTCTGTAGATATTGTACTATTACGCTCCTTCACTTCGGTGTTGTTGAGCACTCTGTGAAGTTGGTGTACGATACCCTTGTGGTAGTTTGAGCACTCTGGCCTTATACCGCTTAACGCTTTCTGGATATACGCATGACCGCTGTTTTTCCCACGAGCGGTTGTCACCGGCAATCGCTTGTGTATAATTAGTTCTCATGCTTATATCTAGATTGTACCAAGCTACACCGATGAGCTGTGTAACAACGAAACACGTGCCTGTAT
>JAYKKM010000351.1:4425000-4447500 GCA_035772405.1 Chrysogorgia sp. JL179-B06 | reverse complement strand
TTTAATTGGTCATGATTATGAAAAGATCTACGGTATAAAGAGTTTTACCTGTCACTCATTTAATTTATTTTTTATACTTAATATACTCCTCTAATGTTGAATTGAACATTTAAATCAGCAGGTGTTGACTTGTCATCAAAACATAGATAATGCAAGGCCAATAAAAAATGTAGTTAAAAAAAGTTCAGGATAACTAACATTTTTGTGGTAACTACATAATATATTTTAACCACAATGTTGTGATAATTTTAACTACATATAGTTTAACCACAATTATGGGTTATTTTAACTACATACAGTATATACACAAAAAATATAGATAATAGTAGTCACAACAAAATACTTTTATAAAAATATATTTTATTGTAGTGATCATGAAATATATAGTTCACATTGGATGAATAATTTAACTATTTTTATTAAATATAGGTTCTACTGTCAAAAAATACTGTTGAATGTAGCAAACCAAGTCCACTATTACAAAAGTTAGCATACTTTCTAATTAGAACTGACCATTTAGCTTTGATAGTTCCTAAGCTTCGAACAAAGGATGAGGGTACAACCTATCAAAACGATGTCATCTTTTGTTATAAGCATGAAAACTGATAACACTGATTGCTAAGTTAAATTAAGAAACGGGTAGACTTTATTATAGCATATATCAGACCATATAATATCAGACCAGACCTATAATATCAAACCATAATTTTTTCTGAAAACCAATGGATATCCATGGAGTAAATTAGGTTATGATTATCAATGTAATCCTCATTAACATTTTTGTATACTGAGCATTATTTAATTTATTTTATTCTTAATACCACACTTTCCAAGTCATTGACATACATTCTGAAATATTTAAAAATACATGCAACAGAACTACCTGTTACAAAAGCATTACATTCTCACAATTTATTTAACAGCACTGTACTTTTCAAGTCACCAACTTAATGCCATTAGTACATTACCCAGAATCATATGTAAGACGGCTCAAACGGTCGACGTACGTACAATGGATACGAGTGATTTTAAAGAAGTTTAATAGTCATAAACGAACAATATAATAACAATAAAACAGGAATAAAAACAGGAACGAGTAACACTAATGTAACAAAGTAAACAAAAAGGAAATACTAAGTATACAAGACTAAATATGTACAAGTTAAAAGAATACATATATCTAGCGATAATGATAAAAGTGAGAGCTAATACTTAATAAGCTAATACTAAGCGTAAAGGTCAATAGGCAATTCCCGCTATAGCAATGCATCATGGGAGTTGTGGGATACTTTCACTTTCAGACGAAATGGCCGCCACGAAGCGAGCATTTTGCTTGAAAGAATTACTGGCTTTTTTAATGATATTTTCTTCCACCAAAGAGAATTTTACAGTTCTCATTAGGATTGTGAGGGTATGAACCACATTCTGCGCCAAAGGTAGTGAAATCGCAGCTGAAATAAGCGAGAAAATGACTTCAGAGTGATTCATGGAGCGACTATTCTTCGAATAAAAACGTTCTTGAAGAAGGGCCTTTCTGGACATTAGCGGGTGAGTAAGCGTATGGATTGCTGCACAGTAAATCATTCGGCTTCAGTGACATGTATGAATGGTTGATCTGTCAGGATCGCATAGTTGTTGTGCTGGCAAGTATTTCTTAATACTTTTTTTGCTTGTTGAAATTGACAAGGTCTGGCGTTGTGCTCGATCAGTTGTTCGATAATTATCTCCTCGCGAGACAATGTTTTTTAAATTGTTTTGGCGCGAAATAAACCTGTTTTATGAGCAACGGTTCAGGTATTTTACAAAAGCGCCAAGTGCAAAGTACTTTCGCCTGGTTTCTTGTCGTTGTTTTCCTTTTCTATTTCCATTGTTGTTGTTGGTTCGTATCCCAGTTTAGGTTGTAAATATAATTTCAGGACTATAAATTCACTAAATATTTTGAAAAACTATAGAGTTTTTTACCAATAAACCTTTTAAAATATTTAATGTCAATATAGGAAATAAATCTCTCGATGTAAATATAGGAATATTTTTACTTTACTTCTTTCGGTCATTTGCCAGTTGAGTTGGTTAGATTTTGTTGTGTACACTAGAAAGGATCTTCATGTTGAGAGGATTTATTTTGATGAACTTGAATGGAGAGAGAATATTTTACCACAATTAACTGCTTTTTATTTTGATTATTTGATGAATCTTGTTTAAATTTTCCAAACAATTACAGGTTTCTTTAAAACAATAAATTGAATTGAAATAAATTGAATTGAAATAATTCAATTCAATGACAATGTTAAAAATTGCTTTTTTATGGTTGCAATATATTATTTACATACCTGTATAATTATCTTCATAATATATTAACAGAAATAAATACTCTTTTTATTAATTTAGAGAAACACATATTATTTCACAACTATAGTTATGTGCTAAGCATTATTTAGAATAAATTGTTTTTATTTTGAACAACCTTTACTCTTTGTGCTGACAAATTAGTGGCTTAGAAAACAAAGTAAGGTAAGAGCACACAATCCAGATCTTGTTTATGTCTGCAGCCATGCTTATAGGTAAGGTATGCTGGAGAATGCAGAAACTCTTTATCCTTTGTATTGCTCGCTCTACATGGATTCGATGCTTTGCAATTCTTCTAGTTTTTGTTTCATCCTCCTCTGTAAACTGTTTCTGGTCATTTAAAAAGGGTGGTAAATTTAAAGAAATGCCAGATGGTAAGTCATCTTCAATGCCAAAACCTCTATCTGCCATTATTTCATCACCTGGCTCCAGCAGATCCAAAATTCCACAGTCATTTGTCACTTGTTTGTCAGAGGTGTTGCCAGCATACAGTTCTGAAACAAATGTCAAGTCACCTTTGGGGGAAATACCAACAAGGCCTTTGGCAGTGTTATGATGCTTATAAGATGAGAATGTTGCACTCTGAATTCTTGGTTGTGAAGGCATCTCTAAAAATAACTCAGTGCAATCAATAATTACCCTGGTGTTAGGGAAATTTTCCTTAAAACTTGCTGGCATGCTTTCCCTTACATAATCTTGTGAGGGCCAGATAGGAATGGACCTTAACCTCTTATACAGGAAGTCGAGCCATGTTATCCAAATTCTGGAAACTTGCGACACAGATATATTGTATCTATTAGCTAAATCCCTCTCTAACAAACCACATCTGAGTCTTGAAAGACATAAAAATAGTTCTTCCTCTGGAGATAATGCTCGCTTTCGTCCACATTTCTGTTGTGGTTCTGCTTGGGAACTATTATTAGAACCAATGTATTTCAATCTTTCACAATCAGGGCAAAGATAATCATACAGAGCTTTGAATGTACTGTAATTTGAAAATCCAGTGTATAATTCAAAATCAGATTCACTGCTTTTAAAGCGTTGAACAGAAAATGTTTGTTGGTCAAGCTTTTCCCTGAGAGTTAAAATATCAACTTCTTGTTGTTCCTTTTGTTGTTTCAGCAACTCAACCAAATCCTCGAGTTTGTGGAACTTATCTTGCATGTGTTCAGAGTGTCCACTTGCTGCTTGGAAATCATCCAGCACAGTCTCAGTTCTTTCCCTACATCTGTATGTTGGTCGAGGTTTGGTTGGGTAGGCTTGATAAGTTTGGGTACAAGAGTTGGTATGTTGCCAAGATAAGTCTTCTTCCCACCCTCAAAGTGTTTTGAACAAACTCTGTGGTGCTCATTTGGTGTGAAGTCAGTTCTGCTCACCCAATGTAACCAAGTCTTTCTTAGCTTGGGGTCTTTTGGAAATTTGTAAAATGAGAGCTCTGGATTTTTTCTAGAGTTGCTAACACAATTAGGGACACAGCAACATGTTCCACCACATTTTCCTTTCTTTTCCAAGCTCTTATTTCTTGTAGTTTCTGGAACTGGCAATTGTTCCTTCTCCTCCACTGAAGTACAAGGTTCATCCTCCATCATAAAATATATATACTGTATATTTTATGATATAACTTTATTATATAAACTACAAATTATTTAAACTACAAATTTAGAATTATTCTTACGATTTAACTACACTACCTATGGTTTAACTACATGGACTAGTTTATTATTATAAGTATAATATTCCTATATTTACATTATTGAGATTTATTTCCTATATTTACATTAAATATTTTAAAAGGTTTATTGGTAAAAAACTCTACAGTTTTTCAAAATATTTAGTGAATTTATAGTCCTGAAATTATATTTACAACCTAAACTAATTCTCGAACCTACTTGTTATTTTGAGAGGATACGAACCAACGACAACAATGGAAATAGAAAAGGAAAACAACGACAAGAAACCAGGCGAAAGTACTTTGCACTTGGAGCTTTTGTAAAATACCTGAACCGTTGCTTATAAAACAGGTTTATTTCGCGCCAAAACAATTTAAAAAACATTGTCTCGCGAGGAGATAATTATCGAACAACTGATCGAGCTGAGATCAGTGAGCACAACGCCAGACCTTGTCAATTTCAACAAGCAAAAAAAGTATTAAGAAATACTTGCCAGCACAACAACTATGCGATCCTGACAGATCAACCATTCATACATATCACTGAAGCCGAATGATTTACTGTGCAGCAATCCATGCGCTTACTCACCCGCTAATGTCCAGAAAGGCCCTTCTTCATGAACGTTTTTATTCGAAGAATAGTCGCTCCATGAATCACTCTGAAGTCATTTTCTCGCTTATTTCAGCTGCGATTTCACTACCTTTGGCGCAGAATGTGGTTCATACCCTCACAATCCTAATGAGAACTGTAAAATTCTCTTTGGTGGAAGAAAATATCATTAAAAAAGCCAGTAATTCTTTCAAGCAAAATGCTCGCTTCGTGGCGGCCATTTCGTCTGAAAGTGAAAGTATCCCACAACTCCCATGATGCATTGCTATAGCGGGAATTGCCTATTACAGGTCATGCACAAATAAAGCGTAAATGATAATAAAGGAAACTAGCAACAGCATAGTCTGTATAATATGAATAACTGCGCAACAATATAGAGTAAACTAAGTTGATAGTAATTAAGATGTATCATAAGAAATATATATAGTATAATACCTAATGTTAGAGAAGACTTGAACTTGGTAGACTGACTTGTAACATAACGCGTTCGTCTAATCTGGAGAACTGGCGATCGTAAATCAACTGAATCAACTGTGACAACTGAACTTTCATGGTTCACTGCTCCTAATTTATAGTAACGTTTAGAAAGGTAGTAAACAGTATACTTAACCAAATAAGGTCACTATTCTGGGTTGGGAAACCACAATAAAGCTGAAATAGGGAAATGACTAACATATTCTACTATAAAAGGATTTAGGTAAAGGAAGTGCATTGCCGTAGACCATGACTACGCTAATCGACCACAAACAGCTAGGTGTGTAAGGAAACCGGAGAATGTAGATGACTTAGCAAGTAACTAACTTAACAAACAACTTAAATTTAGTTAAACTACGTGATCATAATAATAATTAAACACGTGACGGTTGATCCGGTCACACATAACTACTAATAATGAAACATTATGACAATACATACAACTATATACATCTACATAAATTCTGAACCCCAGTTAGGGATCGAACATGTAACATTCTGATTGTCGGTGAGATGCTCTAACCATTGAGCTACCGAGACTCGGATATGGAGATGGACCGTTTTAACCAGCCATCTCTAATTTTGGATAGCCATCATTGAATTTGGACCACCACTTCAAAAACATAGCTCATTAATTTTAGGACAACTATTAAGTTAAGTGACACCTTTCATATTCTAATATTTATGGTAGTTGGTGACCTCTATTCAGTCAATTGGTGAAACAACATGAATACTTATAGTATCGTAAATGCTGGTGGAGGCTATTTCAGATACGGTTGAGCACCTAGTCACCAGGACATTGGTGATTGTAGTATAGGATATGTGGGCACCGGCGCACCCAGACGATTCATACAATGTCTCAAAGTTAACACCATGACCTACCAGACGTTCATGGCATCGAAATGTCGCATTTCTCTGAAACGACATACCCGAATCTCATCAGGACGCTATCTGAGACGATAAATTGCCCAGATTTGGGGTGGCATATTTTTATGATGTCGTTTCATAGAATGCCCTGCGAATGGAAAGTGACCATGTCAATGGTGTCTGGTAATAAATCGATGAAATAATGAGACGTTGTATGAATTATGTGGGCACACCGGCACCCATGTGAGTCACCCACCATGGGTAACTGACTTCATGTTTGACTTCATAGACGTGATTATCGTTGTTTACCACTGTGTCATCTTTTTTAAAGTAATGATCGCACATATGTTTCGACGTTGTGATTCCACCTGACCACAAACCCAAGAAAGGTAGATAAGGCGCTACGATAGCGATTATACTTTCCACATCTTTTTTAACAATTTGTCCTTTTGTAGCTCATTATTTAATTCTTCTGGGTTTTCAATAGCGTCTAATCCACCCAATAAATTGGAAAACTTACTGATGAGCATGTCAGTGATGAAAGCATTCGCTTGATCCAACCTCTTTTGTTCGTATTCACAGTAAATTTTATTGATAACGTTTGCGGACGCTTTTTTAATATAACTTTCAGATTGATTTATGTTACCGTCATTGGACAACCTGATTAGCTCAGCTCTTTTCACACTGACGTCGTCATCAACAGTTTCTTTTACCACGTTTTCAACAACTTCATCGTTTTCTTTTCTGTTTCAATTAGCGCTTCAATCGCAGCCTTTTCCTCACTTTTGCGTTTCACCATTATACTACAACATATGTTTTGTTGATGTAACAGTTTTGTGACCATACGGATGTATCAACATAATTTCAAGCAGTGAGTACTTATGACTCTTGAGATTGTCCACAATTGACAGCGCTTCTTCTTTGGTCACACCGTTAAGATAATCCTCTATAATCGCTTTCATGTCTTGGCAATAGAAACAGACAAGCTTACTACTGTTTTCTCTGTACGGTTTAGCGATCGAAGTCAGTTGTTGCGTGATCACAATGACGGACAACCAAAAGTGCCGTGCACTAAAAGCTAGATTGACCAATTGACTGGTTCGATTCTTAACGTCTTGTCCGCAGGCACAATCAAGGTGTTAGTACCTTTAAAAGTGTTTGTTACACACTTTAGAGCAGCGTCTATATTATTTTGTGAGCAGTCCACTGCAATGAAATCTGGATCGTGTACATACTTCCAATCGTGGTACGCTTTATTCCATTCAAAAGTAGGGCAAATCAACGCGATGTAGTCAAATTTACCTTTATACTCACACCCCATGAGTACGTCAAGAAGGTAACGTGTCTTTCGACAAGCTGTCATCCCACAATTAGCATATTAAACGAACTGTTCATTTAATTACACTGATGTAATACTGTATTGACTGTAGACTATTATTCATAAAGTTGACTAGCCCATCACTCATCACAAATATCTTACACATTACGTTGGCGGGCGTCGCTTTCTTAGTAATTTCAAGAAGCACACCGGATTGTGTGTTTACAATCTTTTTACCGGTAGCTACAACGTGGTTGTCTTGAACGCTTCTCAACGCAAAGCAGTCTTCGTAAAACTTTTGTATGGTCATAAACTCATCATGTTCGTCTAGTCCAAACAACCGCTTCGCTTCAGACCATAATTTAGACTTTGGAACGCCTTGTGAATAGACACTATTTGTCACACCTTCAAATAACACTAGTTGGCACACCTTCAAATGTCACTTTAACACTTTCAATGTTTGGATGAACGAATTATTCGCTGTCTGTTCGTGTCTTGTTCACAAATAACAACACAATTGATTTCGTGGACTTTCTTGGTAGATTAAATAGTGTCTATAAACACTTTTCATCAAAGTCACGTGTTCATAGCTCAAACTACGACCACTTGCATAACCCGACGTTATTTCATCAGCGAGTTCAAGGTTGTCGATTGTTTCGTTTTCAAGTTCAAGGTTCTCCAAGGTGTATCCACCCACACTTTCGCCACTTTGAGCGACCATATAATGTCAGCGGCCTTCGGCAACGTAACTATGTATTGCAAGTTATTGTTCATACTAAAAAGGAGCGTACAACCCATGGTCGTCCATGATTTTACCAAGCTTAATCCGCTGCTTTGTTCCGTGAACACCAAACATCAACGCGTCGCGTACTTTACTAGTGTTGCCTGAAGTAGCGCCATGACTATCATCTTTACAAATTAGGTTTCTCAAGTTCTCACCACCAATATCATAGTCAATCATTTGGTCACGTTGACTGGCACTTTTCCAAAGTCGCACCCTTCTTCGAGACTATGACTCTCTCACCTTCGAATATGACGCCGTTTTTCTTACCATTCGCGCCAATAATTACCTTTGACCCACGAATGAGTCTACTTGATTTCGGCCTATCTCCAACCCTAACGTCTAGATTTAGGGCCTTTTTGACGAAGCCCTTCTTATCCTTTCTTTCTAACGACGAAAACGCCTTTTTGTCTCTCGACATCGATGGTACACTATGTTGTCGTATATGCTAAACGTCGTTTCCTCTTGCCCACTTCAACTTCTATCTAGAAGGCTTCTTATCTTACTCACGGCGTCACTATTGTTGTCATAACGAACACAAACATCATCGTCAGCGTACTTTTTATCAACGTATTTGAACCACTCTTCAGTGTCGGTGCATGAGCTCTTGTTCTAGATCCTCATTAGTGTGCCCCTTTGAAATCTTCCAACTCATATTCCTCAAAACCTCCTTCAGCCATTACATTAACTCACATTTTGGTGATGTCGGTATCCGGTACCCACGAATTATGTTTGTTGTCATAACCCAACCATTTAACCAACGCCATTTTCTTCCCCCTCACTTTCTTCCTTTTTAACACCTTTTCAACTCTGTACACATCGTCGTCTTTCCCAACAAGCGAAAGTTCCTGTTCATAGAACTTCCCAATGATCTGTTCACCGGTGTGGTCTTCAATTTCGTACACGATCGGGTCGCCACGAATAATTACCTTCGTCACTTTAAACAGTTCTTCAGTAAAGTTAGCTTCATAATTACCCTTTGTGAAAATAGTCTTGTACTTATTAATCCATTGGCAAATTGGTAAGCAAACAAAGTGGTCCATACTTCGTTCTCATTTGACTCATTAACGTCTTTCGACTTCATCATAATACTTCGATTCACGGTGGTATTGTAATTGTCCACAATCTCGTCTAAAATATCATTCCATTTGTACGTTCCACGGGTGTAAAAGTACTTTCCCATAATCGTTGTAAGACTTCTATTAAAGCGTTCTACAACAGCAGCCTTTTTGTCACTGTGCGTACTAAAGTACTCGATGCCACGTTATTTCAACAAACTTTTCACCCCCACGTTGTAGAATTCATGTCCGTCGTCAAATTGAGCCAACTTGGGGTCACTACCAAACCGATCCTTAAAATTCGTCAACAACTTTTTAACGGCCTGGGGACACCAAAAGAATATCTACTTAAAATTTCAATACCCGTTAGTATCCAATAATATCCTTTGTTCTATTATGAATACTTACCCATGTCAACTAAGTCCATTTGAAGTTCTTCACCAAGGTAGTCAACAAAGGTCGCGCGGAACTTATGTTTTCTAACAACTGGTTTGTACCTGGTGTAACTGTCTTGCGTCGTCAACCACTCTTTCACTGTATTCCTAGTCACACCCAACTTAGAGTCACGCGCGCGGTGGTGCAACTTTTCTGCGCTATTGTACCCCGTTGGTTGTAATAAATGTCTCTCAAGCCTTGTTCTGTTTCCACACCGAGTTCCATACTATAATTCACATAATATACAGTTCCAATAACACCCACCAATCGAGGTGGGTCACCGTTATTTCCTTGAACACGAAAGGTTATTTGTGACCATACACCTCTGGTAATAGCCACCTTGGACCCAATGTCTATGTGACGCTGTACCAACCCTTTTAGAGACTGTCCAGTGGGTACCGGCAGTGTCGTAATTACGTTGCTGTGATTACCATCGATTCCTACGTTGGTATCAGTCCCAACAATGTCACATGTAATTTATATCTATTCTTTAAATTTCTGTTTAAATTAACTTCCACGTAACCAGTTTTCCACTTTGGACCAATTGTGTTACTGAAACCAAGCAGAACCCCAAAGTCGTCTAACATAACCATTCCAAGGCTAGTCTTTGCGCTACATTTACCTGTGGATGCAAGTTTCTCTACCGTGAATCCGACCTTATGTTTTTTAGAGAACAGGGGGGCTTGGATTTACAAGTAAAACAAAACAACAACTTAAGTGTTTCCCACTGGCGCCTCCACCAATCAGGTACAAGTAATTTTGCCCTGAATTTAGGAAAAAATGCCCTCATTAACCAATCCTATTTTGTAATTTTGTGTAATTTTGTAATTGAGTAATTTGCCCTCTATATGATTATGCCTTTAATTACTTCCCGGATAGGTCATGCGGAAGTTGACCGTATTCATTGAAGGTTGTCACACGGTTAACTTTTGATGATGGACTTGATGTTACACACGATAGCCAGTATATCATATTTTGGAACTACCATAACGTACGTGAACGCGATAGCCTCAGACTTTTCTCAACAGCGGACGCGCTTAGTGGCTTTAAGAAAGTACGGTTGGGTATTCAGGGATATTTCGACTTTGACGCGCTAACTAACTAACCTCATTTAACACCTGCATTCACTTTTGGTGTTATTGACATTGGAATCAGTGACCATAACATACATTACATTACATTTTACCGAGTCATAACGTACAAGTCTAATAATACGTCGCCAACGTTAAGACTCTTGTCGTCTTGGTCCATCACATCGAACTTTAATTGGTTGATGATACCTTTATTTAACGACACCTTTGACTCGATGTCAAAGAAATGTTGAACAGACCCCTTCAATGGCTGAATGGTAGTTACCGCCATATGTTACGATACAATCGCTCTTGTTACAATTAACTATACTTCGCGAGGTGTCTACAATATTACACCCCACTTTTACATACTTCAATCCTTTGTTAATATTCACAACGTTGGGACTGTTCGTGGTGGTAGTCACTATAGTGTTTTCATCAAATCCTATATAAGATCTCCCCAAATTTAAACAACTGTACCCGTCGATCAATTTAGTCTGTTGGCTACTAACTCAATGTTTCTCAACTCTTTTAAGTCGTCAGCAATCATTTTGAAGGTGTCATACCCAGGCCTAAAAACATAGTTGTTACCGTCATAACTTATTTTGTTGTTAACACCAGTTAGTAGTCCCAAAAGATGGTCACCTTTTTCACTAATAAGTAAGGGTCTGAGTTAGTCGCTAAAATTGGTTCTTGTAGACCCACAGATTTCGTTGAACCACTCATTAATACTGTGACTTTGGTCATATAATGTATACTGTGTGTTATATGAATCACAACGACAAAATGATAGCTCGTGTTAAAGACGCTATACGTACCGCGAAACTGAATTTAATTAAAAAGTACCCCACGCCACTTTAAGCAAATTTGAGTTTGATCCAAACGTCTCAGAAGACGGTAAGACCCTAAGCGTTGATATACTTGTGAATACAATGACATCATCAGCACAGATATAACTTCCACGAACTTCAAGAATGACAAGAACATGTGGAAGTGGCTGCACAATAGCAAGTTCCCAATAATATGGCAAGGTGGTGGGACTATCCAACCACTGCCAAAAGGTCACAAGGACCACTGGGGACTTTGGGATGACTATCCAACGGAAAATGTGTTGAACTATCCGGTGAATAACTTTAGAGTCTTTGTTAATCAAAAGAGCTACTTTTTCTCAAAGTTGCCCGTGTTGCGAGTCACTGTATACGTCAAAGAACGCGTCAAGTTGGGACGACAATGAATCTTAGTACCGTGTCGTGTTTGCGACATATTGTGCAAGTTTCTGTTGTGGGGTGTCGTTACAGCATTTATCGATGTCACAAGAAGTCCACCCTGCCGTCACAAGTTTAATGAGATTTCATGTATACTTTGCCATTAGAAGGCTTCTCGGAAGGATGAAAGGTGGTGAGACCATGGCGTCAATAAGTAAATAATTTGGTGCTTCAGAATTGTACGGTGAAACGTCCAAGATTCTCAGAAAACATACTACCACTAGTATGGAACAACAGGTACAACAGGTGAATACAGACTCTACACTGTTATTTTCAGGGAGTTAAAATAACTCCAAAATTCGGGTCCAAAAAAAAGGTTCAAAATAAGCCGTTTCGTGGAGTTAAATTAACTCCCGTTTTTGGAGTTAAAAACCAACCCGTGTTTCGGAGTTAAAAATTAACTTGCGTCCCTGGGGGTCTGGGGATTAATTTTCACTTTCGGAAGACCAACGTGTGATTCGTACCCGACCTCTCGTGCTTGCTACTTAAACTTAACTTAATTAACCTAATGTTCCGCGACTAATCCGCTACGCCACCCGATCACTCTATAACTTATAGTAATATTTATCGTATATAATGAATTATTAAAAGCACTTACGAATCTTATTTTCGTTTCAAATTTTTGACCTTGTATAAATTTTAAACAATCTATTAAATTTCGAAGATTTTGTTGAGCATGCAGACTGCAGTATTACAAGTTAAGAACAGAACAAAACTTTTCTCAACTATAGACATAAAATATATGTTTAATAACTTGGACAGTACTCGACGATTCACAAAGCCCACAAAGAAAGTAAAAAAGGCAATAATATACGATTCACAAAGAAGGTAAAAAAAGCCAATAACTACGGCATTCAGACTTAAAAGCGGCGGCTGTAGTCGACAGCAGCATGAACGTAACCCTTAGGCCAAACATTCTTGTTGACAGGAAGACAGGTTTCTTCAAAAACAAATGGGTTTTTGAAGCATAGTCCTTGTCCCAGATCGCCGACAAAGCCGTCTTCGAACCGAAGGACACTTCAAATCCAACTGCAGTTACAGTAGTCTACAGATAACCTGAATATCTTTCCGTGTTTAGTACTGGCTTTTCCCTGTCACTGCATCGTATGTCCGAGTTGATATAAAGTAAGAAACTATAGCATTTTGACTCGGACTATTTTTAACAAATCTTCTCAGACAACGATATCCCAAAAGGGAGTATATTTTTAAGTGTTATTTTCAAGAAGTTAAAATTAACAAATAGCTCCACTATTGGGAGTTATTTGAACTCCCAATAGTTGAGTTATTTTTTAACTCCACCTAAATGGGGTAACAGGGGAGTTATTGTAACTCCTTGAAAATAACAGTGTACACACTGAACGACGTTAAGAACGATTACTCTTGATACGTTCCCCTGGTGTCGGACGGCCTTGCCAACATCGGTCGACAATATATAAATCAAAGTATAGAAACCTTTATTTACTCAACACTTGGTGCACAAGCGAGAACACGTGTGTCAGTAGTTGGTAGTTCCGCAAGTACCCTTGAAACGCAACAAGAATTTCGCAAGTTGTTCGCTGACAGCGTCATTAACTACGATGTATCGACGTGGATTCTCAACATGAATAAATATTTTAGAGACACCAACGTTGTCCAAAATCTTGCGTTATCACCGTCTACATGGTTAATGCCAAGTAACGTGGTAATCCTCAAGAACAAAATCGCTGGGTACAATAATTTGTTAAAGACTGCTACACAGACCATGAAATTTGGAGTAAACAGTGGGTTGAATGTGATATCAACGAATTCGAACAAGAAAGTTCACCAAGACGCCTGGAATCATCTGGAAACACTTGACAAACCAAAGGAGACACACCAAGACGCCAGACACCATTTGGAGAATCTCGACAAACCAAAGGTGACACCCACCAACCCAGACAACCACACGATAGAGTTAACGGTAATATTGACTGGTTTCAGCTGTGACTGGTTACCTAATAAGTAAATACGTCTTAAAGTAATGAGTCTAATTTATGGGTTTGGTCCGAGTAAATTAAGTGTATGTGGTGGAAAGATGTCTGGAAACATAGACATGGCGCTCTGGACGGTCAAAAACATAGCAGATCCATTAATAGACGCCATTAATAAAAAAGTGCGGGAATCCGTGTATTTATCGCTGTACTTTAAAACACGGTCCAATAACGTTGTATTTGACTTCAACACCACAAAGTACGCTGCGAATACCGTGGAGTACCACATTGATACCGCCAAAGTGAAAGCCATCGGGGACAAAACAAGTATATGTTAGTACAAAACGATCCAACTTATGGTCCTGTTGTCGTTGCTAATGGTCAATTTAGCCTTCTGTCCCCTGAGTTAACTCAAGTTCCACTTGAATCGGCGATGCATTTAACTGCGCGAGTATGCAATACTGTGACGTGTCTGTTTTTGTGCAGGTAACGCAATTAACCGTGAGGATGACTACCACAGATTGGGAGACGATTATATCAAACGACGACGGTATAGTTGGGGGGGGGGGGGGGGGTCTGTACGACTAACAAATTAGCGCATGGTGGTGGCAACCCAGCAAAGGAATATACGTGTACGATTCCAAATAACATTGACATTAACACGACCCACATGATATCAATACATTGGCAGATGCACAATTCACATGTTAGAGTTAACAACATAAGGTCAACTGATTCAGACTTCGTGAGTAATTATAAAAAGATAGATACCCCTTATAGAACAATCTTTGGAACACATCGACCAATATTCTCATCCGCGTCCTACAAGTACCCGTCTTTGATATAACTTTACGGTATTCGGATCGTTTCTGATTACATCACAAACCGAGACATCATACTCGTAGGTGAAAAAATGATGAAGGAATACAATGTAAAGTAACATGGGACTGTGTGTGCCAAAGGAACCTACGCGTTACAAAATTAATAAAACGAGTGATCACATGTTTAAGGTTGGTGGTTCGTTCGGTCATGGTGACGTAAGCCTTGAACTTCACGCTGAAATTGGCTGTAGATCAAAACGTTCTTACGGTGAGATTGTCTTGTTACCTAAGGTGGAACCACGCGTTGAGTCAAACGTGGTTGACCCAGAACAAGATACACCTTAGGGTATATACGATGTTAAAGGTCACAAAAGGGGTCCGTAACGTGATAAACTTTTTCAGAAGACGTCGTGTCATGAGTAGTAAAAAAAGCGTGACCATGGGTACAAGTTACATTGGGAGTCAAAGTAGAAAATTTATAAGGTCCCTAACGACACAACCTAAGAATATTTATTAAAGTCATATAGTATAATGGCAACCAAGGTATTCAACTTTGAGTCGCATGACATAATGACGATCAATCGTGGTGGTAACGTGTGGTTTAGGGGTAAAGACGTCGCTAAGGCCCTTGGGTACTCTCGACCGTTGACCATGACCTTTAAACGAGGAGCGGTGATTCGCAGCCCCCCTTAGGAATCGACAAACAGACCGTATTTGCGAGTGAACATCGGGTATATTCTCTGATATTTTCAAGTAAGCTAGCAAGTGCAAAACGCTTTACACGTTGGGTGTTCAGTGACGTTTTACCAAGTATAAGAAAGACTCGTGAACACACCACGTTAAGACGTAATCAGTTCAAAACGATCACCGAGTTTGACCTTCACGCAAAGGTTGTTGATTACCTTAGGAAGTACTACCCAGAAGCTATTTAATAGCCGCTTGTGGTGAAAATCAAGACACTGCATGTAAAAGGATCTCCAGTTGGAAAAAAGGTTACTAACGTGGGACACCTGACTTGATTATTGCCAACGCACACCGACGGTACAATGGACTTGCGATCGAGTTCAAGAACCCAGGCGGCAAAGGTAGGGTGTCTGAAGACCAAAAAAGGGTGATGTCTAAATTTGAAGTCGCTGGGTACTTAACGTAGTTCTGGGAATCATACGATGAAGCCATTAACGTGATAACACGGTATTTCATGGACGTCAGGTTTCAATGTCCTTCGAGACCCACAATAAGTGGTTACATCGCAAGGTATAAACGACGAAAGTAGGTTGTGTTGTGTCTGTGTGAATAGTACCAATTTGCTGTGAATACTTGTAAGGTCAAGTGTGAGATAAATACCAATTTGCTGTGAATACTTGTAGGGTCAACTGTGAGATAACTACCAGTTTGCTGTGAATAAAACACGCGCGTATTTAATGACTGAAGTAACACCATCACAACACGAGAACGACACAGTCAAGGTCACAGCTAAGGTAAAAAGTGCTAAAGTCAAGGACCCAAAAGGAGTCGCTGCTGGTAAAAGATTAGCTGAAATTTCAAAAGCCGCGAAAGAACGTAATATACGTGAAAGACTCCATACCTTATGAAATTAATTATGGTTATGTCATCGGTACCTTAGGTGTCGCGTTAAGTGGTATCACGTTATGGTATGCAACACGTAAATAGCCAGTAAAAGTCGCGTGTGTCGAGCCGTCGAGTATCGTTATTTTACGTACCAAAGAAAACACGTTAGACACCTTATGACCACGAAATGTATGCTAATTTATAAATGGCTGTTGAACCAAGTAGAAAATAACTTATGAAAGAACTTTACGAATCGCTGTTGGTTACGGTTGGAGCTGTCACTGTGAGTATGGCGAGTAGAAAGATTTTGAAAGAACCATTGGTGGGAAGAGAAACTCTGAAAGGTACAGTTCGACTTGCTGTGGCAGTTTGTGCAGGGATATTGCTATAGTTAAATGGCTGCAATCACAGAAAGTAATTCCGATAGATCCATTCAAGTCAACGTAAGTTAATGGTGACTCTGCTGGCTGGAGGAATATTCAATGCGTTTAATTGGCTTTCGCAGGTGCTGTTTTTCTGTTTTCAAAGCTTAATAAGTCTGGTTATGAAGCAGATATGAAGCGACGCAACCATGCTTTAGAACAATTAGCGCGAGCAAAGGAACCGTGGCAAGAAAACGAGGTCGCTAAGCACGACAAAATACAGCGGCTTAGGCAAGAACTCTCAGACGCTAATGCAGACACCAATGACACAAACCATGCATTAAATGAACTACACAGCGTACTAACAGTGGTATACAACGGTAGAACGTTCACTCAGGAACCAAAGCTTGTGGATTACTACCATGAAAGTGCGGAAATGAAGGAATACCAATTGTTGTTTGTTGGAATTTTAGGCATCGCTAGTGGAATCATGGTTCGTAAATTTTTATGTGACGTAGGTGTAAGTAATGAACGTGAATAAAGGTCATATGACTTCGGACGGCGCGGTCATGAAAGCAATGACTTGTGGATACACGATTGATGAAATTGCGAATCAGGTGATTGTGATTCAAAGACTCGTGTGGTATGGTATTGTCGTGATTGTAAGGGACCCAAAGTTAAAAGTATGTGTGGTGGGTACTGTATGTATGTCCAAAGTGTGGTGACATTGAATGGAGGTACACTAAAAGTTATAGTGACACGAACTGCCTCGTACCCAGGGCGGAGGAGCGGCTAGGCGGAAGAGCGGGGCGAGCGAGGCGCAGAGGGGCTGATGGGAAGGCGGAGAGAGAAAATTGAGACGCCTGGCAGATCTTGTTCGGTTTCTTGCAAGAAAGTTCGGTTTCTTGCAAGTCGTTCTATTTGACCGCTGTTTTTTCAAATTTCGCTATTTTTTCGACCCAGTTGTAATAAATAACACTTGATCCATTGTCTGAGCCTTTATTGGGGGGTCTGAGGACCATTGACACTTGATGATTCAAGATGTCTACACTTCAAGATGTATAAATAAAGCTGTGAAAAAGCTAAGTTTGCAAGGTATGTAAATAATGCTATTGTTTGGTTATCAGCATTATATGTAGTGTATTATATACTCTCGATTCATTCTGTTTATTTCTGTCAAAAAACCACAACAAAACGTCCTCGACGCTATGGAAATTTTCTTGCGTGTAACTTTAGTCGATCGTTTGCGCCTTACTCGCATATGATGGTCAACTCCGCTCTCCGCTAAATTGTAGAATTATCTGTTGACAGTTGGTAAAAGGAGTCAAATTACGGAAAGTTCATCATATTATACAATTGCTTCGTTCTATTTTAAAACCCCGTTTAATTTTTATAACTATCAACAACGACAACAAGTACACACAAATATAGAAACCTTCGACATTATATAGAGCAACCTGGTTTGTATTTCTGCCTTTAAATGCGGTTTCAAAAGTGGATGGGTATTCTAAAATTGCTCCCAAGTGAGCAGGTCTTCTGGAATAATCGAAAGGATTTCTCGAGCTTTCCGGTTCGCTATTAAACGCAGTTGTCCGCCATAACACTTGCAAGATCTGCCAGGCGTTCCCCGCTCCTCCGCCTTCCCAGCAGCCCCTCCGCGCCTGGCTCACCCCGCTCTTCCGCTCTTGGAAGGATGATTGAGACGCCTGGGTACGAGGCAGTGACACGAAAGTGATGCGACCAAAGAGTACATACAAGCGGTCTTGGTGGATGGGTAGGAAGTTACTGAACGTGGTGGTGTTTGCGCACATTGAATTGTTAGTCGCCGACTTTATAAAAGTGGTTAATGTCTTATAGAGTCACATAAGTTAGTGCGTGGAAAAACATTAGTAGATATGGAAACTACATCCTAAGGTTGTGTAGTCGACGACGCATTAAGTTACTTGAAAGTGTTTCTGACCTTAAAGAAGGTAAAACGAAGCAGAAGTTTGACCATAACTTATTTAATTGGTGTAGTGTATCCAAAATTGGGGTGGTGTGATTCACACGACAGATATTACCATGAGTGGAAATTATCACAAATGACTCAAAGAAAGAATATGTAGCATGAGTATAAGCCATGAATACGACCATAAATTGTAAATCTACTGACAAAAAGACGAATCAAGATTGGTGGGCGGGTGTATTAGCGCCTCGTTAGAAGTGGTGTGATTGGTAGTCAAGAGAACCATGAAGTGACTGAACGACAAATCACTACCGACGATGATCATGGTTTAGAAAAAGGGTGGTCAGTTAGATTACTAAATCGAGCGTTAAAAGGGTATACAAGGTCCTATGAAGTTGAGGTAACTGATAACACCGACATTAACCAACTAAATGCTAGACTAGTCGAGGTGTTGTTATAGACCTTTTGAAACGTGAATTAAATACAACCAATGGAATGAAAGTGGTAGAAACAGTCAAAGTCACTTTTGAGAAAGCGTTGGAACGCGATTTGAGTACGTACACGACCGCCTACTTTAACAGCAAAACGTTTGTCGTTGTTAATGAACGTGAAGTGAGTCGTGTTGCTAAGCGTGGATTAGAGCTGTTGTTAACGAGGGTGTCTGACTTGTTATCTGAAGGGTCTGGTCCCATCGACAAAGTGGACTCACATTACATTAAAAGTGATTTGCAAGCCTTTGAATGGGAGTATAGTTACATTGCGTCGCCTAAATAATTGGTTAATAGTGCAAAGGGCTTGATTAACGTTAACAATAAGGACGACAAGAGTGCTTTAGATAATGTCACCTCGAACATAAGTTCCCTGTTAGAAAAAATCCACAAAGGTGTCAAATACGTCGAAAACATTAGCGAACTAAACTATATGATGGAATTGACTTTCAAAGTCTTAATTAAAGGGTATAACATGATTCAGAAAGCTAACAACATCAGTATTAACGTCTTTGGATACGAAAATAAATAACCATTCCCTGTTTACTTTTGAAAGGAAACGTATGAAGACCATATGGACTTGCGGTTGTTGACGAGTATAAAGACAACATACATTGTGTGTATATTCGCGATTTTAATAAATTCATGTATCGTCAAACAGAACACAAGGAGAGAAAGCACTTTTGTAGGTGCAGTTTACAATGTTTTTGTTGTGCGGAAGCACTTGAACAACACATTGAAGTTTGTTTGGTAATTAATGAAAAGCAAGCGATTACGATGCCTCAAAAAGGTATGAAAGTGAAGTATGAAAGTGAAGTATGAAAGTGAAGTAAAATTATAGTAGACAACTTAATGTACCATTTGCATGTTGTGTATGCAGACTTTGAAGCTGTGACACGGAAGGTGTATACCGTAGTGCCATCGAGTGAAGGTAGTTACACAAACGTTTACCTGCAGAAACACATCGATTCTGGATATGGGTATAAACTGGTTTGTTGTTACGACAATGCACACAGTAAACCGGTCAAAGTGTATCGTAGTGAAAATTCAGTGAATAAATTCATTGGAGAGATGTTAAAAGTCGTTGAATGGTGTAAGAAGGTATAAGCCAATCACTTCAACAAAGAAATGGTACTAACTGATGACGACAAAAAAGACTTTCGTGAAGCTAAAAGTTCTCATATTTGTGGTGTGGAGGACACTAACACCGACGTAATAGTGAGAGACCACTGTCACAGGATCTGCACATCGTGACTGTAACGTAAACTTTAGATTGACTGATAAAATACCTGTAATCTTTCATAATTTACGTGGTTATGATAGCCATTTTATGGCAAGAGATTGGGAAGTTTGGTCGAGACATTAATGTGATACTAAATAATATATGGAAAAGTACGGATGTACGTTTTCGAGAATTTTAGAAAGACGTGTCATCGTGAGTACTACTTCACGGCACCTGGATTGGCTTGGGATGCGATGTTGAAGATGACTGGTGTGGAGCTCGAATTGTTGTCTGACATTGACATGTTTCAGTTCATAGAATTAGGCATGCGTGGTGGTGTAAGTTACATAAGTAATATAGACATGGACCGGCTAATAACAAGTACATGGAAAGTTATGACGAAACGCAACCATCAAAGTATTTAATGTACCTTAATTGACGCTAACAATTTATATGGATGTGCAATGAGCCAAAGTTTCCCCACGGGTGGTTTTAAATGGTTAACTGAGAAAGAAATAAACGAGTGAATTTGTGTGACTACCATAACGACAGTGAAAAGGGTTACTAATTAAAGTCGACTGGGAGTATCCAGACCATTTGCATGACCTACATAACGACTACCCATTGGCTCCTGAAAAGATGTAAATAACGGTTGATATGCTGTCGGAGTATTGTAAGAAAATCAGAAATAAGTTCAATGTGTAAGTGTTGGTGGTGTGAAGAAATTGGCGGCAAATTTAAGGGACAAAGAAAAGTACGTTCTTCACCACATAAATGTACGGCTGTACATAGAACTTGGATCGAAAATTAAAAAGATCTATAGAGTCCTGGAATTTAATCAGTCCAAGTGTTTGGGCCGCTATATCGACTTTAATACAGTCAAAAGAACTGGCGCTAAGAAAGCTTTTGAGAAGGACGTTTTTAAGTTGATGAATAAAAGTGTATTTGGAAAAATGATGGAAAATTTGAGAAAGCGTGTTGACGTTAGATTAGTGACCAGTTCAGAGAAATTGACAAACTTGTTTCAAAGCCAACGTTTGTGTCTTGTAAGATATTTAATGAGAACTTAGTTGCGGTCCATAAAATCAAAGAAACGTCAACATTGCACAGGCCTGCATATGTTGGTATGTGTATAATTGATTTGAGCAAAACATTGATGTACGATTTTCACTACAATTACATACTTAAAAAGTACTCGAATGATAGCTGTAGATTACACTTTACTCACACAGACAGTCTGTTCTACACAATCGAGACCGACGTCGTTTATTCTGACTTGATGAAGGAACGTGACAAGTTCGACAATAGTGACTATCCCGCGGACAACCCATTTACCTTCAAAGAGTTCATTGGATTGCGCAGTACGTAAAATGTACAGTTACTTGAAAAAAAGTGGTGGCGGTGGAAAAACTGCTAAAGGGGTTAGAAAAAACATTATTAAAAGGTGATCAAGCCTGAAGACTACAAAAAGCAGTTACACCATACAATGAAGACCATTAGGAGCGTCAAACATCAACTCGGTAGTTTTGAAATTAATACAGTGTCGTTGTCCTGTTTTGATGACAAACGATACCTTTTAGACAACAGCATTGACTGCTACGCATACGGTCATAAAGACATTGTGGTAAATGACGATAATACATCTACAGACACATGTTAAACGCCATGGTCACAACTATTACCACACAAACACGAAGTCAGTTACCCATGGTGGGTGCATGACTCACGTCATCTTTACCGTAGAGTAGTATAGGATATGGGTGCCCCGGAATCCCCACAGAATTCATACAACGTCTCAAAGTTAACATCAATTTGTACCAGTCACCCTTGGGATGGTCACTTTCCATTCGCAAGGCATTCTATGAAACGACATCAAAGAAAATATGCTACCCCAAATCTGGGCAATTTATCGTCTCAGATAGCGCCCTGATGAGATTCGGGTATGTCGTTTCAGAGAAATGCGACATTTCGATACCATGGACGTCTGGTAGGTCATGATGTTAACTTTGAGATGTTGTATGAATCGTCTGGGTGTGCCGGTGCCCCCGTATCATATACTACTTGTGATTGCTTAAAGCATATATGTTATAAACCCTAACCCTAACCCTTATAATATAAACAATCATGCCAAAGCCTCCACCGTAAATGCTCAATTGATACTTCTTGCGAACACACTTTAACAAACTGAAATATTAGCGGGTACCCTAACAAAGAGTTTGTGAAGTGGGTGTAGGTCCACTGGACACCCAGT
>JAYKKM010000351.1:4397500-4420000 GCA_035772405.1 Chrysogorgia sp. JL179-B06 | reverse complement strand
CATTTAATCCCCTCGCCCGGCGCGAAGCGCCGGCCGAAGGCCGAAGGCCTGAGGGCGAGGGTGCTAATATCGACCGGCGTTTAGTCCCTTATCACGCGAGATGGAAGGCTGATCCTAGATCTAGGATCGATTTTATAGGTATATATATATATGATCAACCGTCCTCATGTGCGGCATCGGAAAATTTGGCCCTGGTAACTACATATAGACAGAAACTGATTGGTAGACCTCTGCATTGGAATTAATATTTAAATAATTAAATTGCAACCGTCTCATGATTGCGAATGCAAAAATTGAAACGGTATTGAAACGGTTTTTTGGTGCGTTAAATTTGTCGTAATTTAAATTTAAATTGACGCCAGCGCGACAAACCGCTTTCCGGAAGAAGCCGCCATTGACGGCGAAATTTATATTGCCATAAAAACCAGCCATTTCCTCACAAAATCATCGGATGTTTTTAACAAACATTACTATAGACATTATCAGCTGATTTCAAGCCGAAACTGTAGTGTTGAAGGACAAGATAATCAAAGACAGACACAAGTAAAAGGTAAAAGGTCTATTATAATTATGTACATTGTGATTGTCACGGCGACTCACCGGTCTGTGTTGAGCAATTAATTTGCCTTTTCTGCATAGTTTTTTTTGGTTAGGGTTAGCAATTTGGTTAGGATTAGGGTTAGGATTTTGGTGATATTTACCCGCATTTTGTTGAATTCTAAGAGACTATAGCGTCGTACGGCTACCGTACGAATAGCCATTACCTTCAGTTCAGTTCAGTCAGGTAATTGTACACTGTATTGTGTATTTGCTCCATGCTCCGAAATCTAATAGACACATTTTGAAATACTTAACAGAGAGATTTTGGAAATTTGAAGGTGTGTAATGTTTTGAATTTTCAAAACATATATGTATAATATTTTGACAGTTGGAATTAAATCCATGCAGTGTAAAATCAGGCTTTGAGTGGCCATTGTGCCTCCTAGCCTGTTTAAACTATATACCATTTGTTCTTTATAATACTGCAGAATAGTAAGTGGTAGTACAAATTTTGGAATTGCATGTATACAGTATGTTTATTATTTGATTAAAAATTATAAATACCATATGCTTGATAATTAGTCTATTATTATATACAGTAGTTTAGGGTGAAAAAACATGCATACTATTGCTGTGTTTATATGACCTGGGCCTGGCCTACAATATTGTAGCAATAAACAAGCATTACTATGTATACTTGTCAGTGTTAATACTTAATATATACACTGCTGTAGTGAATAAGGGAGAGCTCGGGGGGAAACAGACGATACAGTACATGGATGATTGTCAAGCAAGCTCATATCCTCAGAAAAATTATTCTGTGTCCCGGATAGGGATAACTTTCTGATTTCCAGTGAGATGCTCTGACCATTGAGCTACCAAGACTCAGATGGTGAGTGAACGTTACATTGATGTACTGATTCTATTGATATAACAGCAGTGTATATATTAACACACCCAATCATTAGCCATTACTGAAATATATAGTAACTGCTGTGCATAGGCAGTACATATATCATTAGAACCAGTGCATCATTGTAACCTATCTGAATCTCGATGGCTCAATGGTTAGAGGCCGTCACTGGCAATAAGAAGGTTATAATTTTTTCAACCAGGAATATTATGTTTCTGACGATATGATCTTGACGTCCATGTTTTGTATACTGGCATGTATTCCATATATAATCTGTGTTTACAGTACTCCATCCATTATGGAACATGTTAGACCTACAGTACTTAGCTGGCCTAGTGGGTCACAACTTATTCTGTCAATGTAAAATACAGCTTATTATTATTATGTTCACATTGGGTATGTTGACACAACTATGTGTGTTAGCTAGATCATTGTCGACAAGCAGACTAGGCATGTCATTCTGAATATAGGTTATAATATATATGTGCACGGTGATATAATTTAGATACTATAGTACACAATGCCATATATATGCTTTGTTACATGGCAAATATGGTATCTGCAATCTGCATTAGGCATTATTATTAGTAGTATTATTGTTAATGCATTATTATTATTAGTATTAATAATAATAATAATAATACAATAATATTTATACAGGATAGCCCCTTCAATGCTAACACTGGTATCAATATATGGGGTCTTGTTTTCTAACAAATTACAGTTGTTACAAATTTCAACACATATTCACAAATGTACAGTACAATGTTACAAAAACTAATTTTAACTCAAAAGTTGTATATCCTTCACATATTGTCAATTAAGGCAATAGATAATGGTGCTATAACATGTATGAACAGATTAATTGAAACATGGAAAATAGCTCTTTACTGCATGGTAGATATGATGTTAAAATGCCATGGAATTTCCTAACTTAAAGGTGGGTTACAGTCCCTTCTGCGCATGTGCGGGGTTTGTTTACGTTTGCTTGTTTTGTTTATGTTAGGAGACTCCACAACGGAAATGGCTGCTATATTATTATAAAGCACGTTTTTTATCGCAAGCTGGATTCAAGTCCTTTGATATCGAATCTTGGATCTACTTTGCTATTGGATCCAGCTATACGTTAAGATACAATACTAGACTGGTAGAGATGCCTTTAAAGACTAAACCAGCCCTGGACTAAACTGTATTTATTTCACACGCACGATCCGACATGGCGAAAATCCTGATCAATTTCTACGGCTACTATGCTTCGAAAACCTCTGGGGAATCGCCGCCGAATCGAAGAATCAGTTCATTTTGATAAGCATTTCATAAAATACAACAAACCTTTGACCATTTAAAGGCCTTCCATGTTCTTTAAGATACAGTAAACTCGCACGGCTTTCGAGTTTTTTTTACTGACAACATATAATCCGACGACCGACTTCGATTTTAAACATACTATAAATACACCACACTATAATAAGGTACATATATAAAGTAATATATATATATACTGAAGTTCTTTTTTCTTGCTTGAGACTTTTACTACTGAAAGAGAGCGCTTGTTTGCATTTTATAAAAATATGCTTGACATTGCCTCCGGTGTTGTTAGAGATTACCGTTACACACCGCGGCTAAAAAATCGACATCAGAGCATGTATTAAAGAACATGGAAGGCCTTTAAAGGGTCAAAGATTTGTTGTATTTTATAAAATGCTTACCAGAATATTAAAATTGATTCTTTGGTACCCCGAGAATTTCACTCGTATATTTTCACGGCATCTATACGTAGTCTTGGTGTCTCGCCACTTCATTGTTCATATTTAATCAATTATTTTCTTCTTTGAATTTCTTCCATGTCGTGTGTGTGAAATAAATACAGTTTATCTCTACCAGCGTAGCAAAATAGATTGGAATTCGAAATCAAAGGATTTAAATCACCATATTGTTCTACACGCCTGCGATAAAAACAACGCACTTATATAGCAGCCATTTCCGGTGTGGAGTCTCCAGCATAAACAAAACAAGCAAAACGTAAACAAACCCCGCACATGCGCAGAAGGGACTGTAACCCACCTTTAAGCATTACACAATTTAACTTGCTTCTAATACAAGAGGTACAAAACTTGGGATTTCTTCCGACTTAGGAAAGATCAGTTTCCCTGACATGCATAGAGATCTCTGATTATGACCATCAATATTTAGTTATCCATATTCCTGCCAGCTCCACATCACAGTAGTCCAATGTGGGTATAATTATCAACTTACTGTACCTTGGAGTAGAATCCCTAATACGTCTTAGTAAATCTAATTTGAATGGACCCCTATACATTTGCACTATATGCGTGCCATCCGTCGACATTTGAACGAATTTGATTTTTTTAAAGGACACTCATTGTATGATAGAGATGCACATTCTTCCTTCAACAGCCTTTGGTGTCTACAAAATACTGCATTGATTATTTCGTGAGTCATTAATATTTTGATAAAAGTAATTTCTTTCTTAGCGATTGATGGTAGAAACAGCAGTAGACCCCACTATTCTGTTGCTGCACTCAAAAATTAAAAAGTTTAATTGGGCTGCATGTATTTATTTTGATGTCCTATGAAACAATTAAATTCAGACAATACAAAGCTGTGAGAGATATTGTCCACTGAAAATTTATTTACTGTAGTTTGGCAAATGAAGTGGCTATTATCTAATTCAAGTAATTTAGAACTAAAAGAAGTACTGTACTGTAAGTTTCAAACAGCAATTGCGCGAGGGGTTGTTGCGTATACGTATTTCTAGTATTGTAAGTATCATGAGTGCATAACTAAACTTGTCGTCTAGACACCTTTGTTCACGGTCTTTTGACGTAATAGTTCGTTGTTTTTTTACTTTAGCAAGCCGTATTTGGCGTTGATTGTTGGTGTTTTCTCTATGTTTTTGGCCATACTTTCGGCCCCGTAAACAGGGCAACCAAACTAGATGGTGGTTGATGGATATATATTCCCCTCGCCCGGTGGGAGTCACCGGCAATCAGAAGGTTATAATTTGTTTCAACCAATTTTTCTGAGGAGGCTGACGATCGTCCATGTATTATATTGGTATATATTCCATAAACGATCTATGATTAATCCATCCAATATGGAACATGTTAGTCCTACAGTAGCTAGCCTAGTGGCCATAACTTATAACTTATTGTATCTGTGAATAGGCTTGGACAATGCTGATCCTAGGCTTGTAATGTAAAATACAGCTTATACAGGATTATATTGACATTGGGTATGTTGACATTCACTATGCAAGCAGAAATGATAGTGTAGGAACAAGTACTGTTTCAGCTAGATAAATGTCAACAAGCGGGCTAGGAATGTCATCCAGAACATTGGTTATATATGCGCATGGTGATATAATTTAGATACTATAGTACACAATGCCATGTCTTGTTGCACATACATGGCTTTTGTATTAATTAACATCAAAATATGGTATCTGCAATAGGCATTTATTATTATTATTATTATTATTATAATTATTATTATTATTATTATTATTAATAATACAATAATATCTATGGAAAGCCCCTTCAATGCTAACACTGGTATCAATGGCCATCTTGTTTCCTAACAAATTACAGTCATTACAAATATAAACACATCTTTATTTGTACAATGTTACAAAAACTAACTTTAACTCAAAAGTTGTATAAATCCTGCACATTAACAGATCAGTTGCAAGTCCCCACTTAGAAAAGATCAGTTTTCCTGCCCTGCATTGAGACTTACCAAGAACATCAATATTATATAAGTTATCCACATTCCACATCCCTGCCAGTTCCACATCGCAGCAGTGTAATGTGGGTAATCAACTTACTTTATATAATCATCCACATTTTTTTAAAAAGCGGACCCATTGCACGATAAAGATGCACTTTCTTCCTTCAGCAGCCTTTGGTGTCTGTTTATACTAACTACTGAGTTGATTATTTCATGTGGAATTATCAATATTGTGAAACAAGTAATTTTGTTTCTTAGTGATTGATGGTAGAAACAACAGTAGACTTCCCCACTATTCTGTTACTGCACCCAAAAATTAAAAAGTTTGGGTTATATAGTTATTTAGTTTGATGTTCTATGAAACAATTAAATTCAGACAACACCAAGCTCTCAGAGATATTGACAAATTGTCCACTGAAAATCTATTCAGTTTGGCAAATTAATGGGCTATTACCTAATAGCGTAGCGTCTGGCTGCTATTAATAGCTCAAAATGCAGACAAACAAACCAAATTTAACTCCCAAATGATTGCAAACGAGCGGCTGGTACAAAATGCAGGTTGCAGGTTAGGAATTTGCAGGTTGGGAATTTGCAGGTTGGGAATACAAGTTGTTTTCTAGACATTCTTTTTTTAATTTGTGCACGGTGTCTTCCTTAAATTAAACATTATCCTTAAGTTACAAATTGCTCTGAATTAAGGATAATGGTTAATCTAATGGTAATTGTAGGGTTAGAACCCAACCCCAACAAAACATCAATCCTAAACCTAATCCCCCTCCTGGCGAGTTTTCTGCCTAGCAAGTTTTACGACATAACCATACCCACCCCGTATCCTTGTCTGCCGTACTTGGTGTCTGTAGACTAATAAGAGAGACTAAGAATGTGGGTTTAGTAATTGACTGTTAAACGCATGCGTGATTCTTATGATCCATTGGATTAACCATTAACCTTAATTCAGAGCGATTTGTAACTTAAGGATAATAGGTTAAATTAAGGGAGAGACCATGTTGCATTTAGTTAGGGTTATAGGGTTGGGGTTACATTTGGGTTAGGATTAGGATTGTGGTTATTTATCCCGCATAACCCTTATCCTAACCACAATACTTGTCCTAACTAAAAAAGATCGTCCAGAAAACTACTATATATATTCCCAACCTGCAAATTCCCAACCTGCAAATTCCCAACCTGCAACCTGCATTTGGTACCAGCCCTGGAAACGAGCTATTTTCTTTTGTTATGGTCGCAAGAATTAGGGGTAAATGCGAACAAACATGGATACTGACGTCATCTCGACGGGTGTTATTCAAGTAAAAGAACGAAAATAAGTACTGTAAGCAACTACGCTATAAATTTAAACGTTTCAAACAGTAAGCGGCGAGGGGTTGTTGCATATACGTATTTCTAGCTTAGGATGAGTTAATTGAAGTAACAAGAGTGTTAAGAATCATATGTCATAAAGATGCTCTCACGTGTTTAAGATATTTAGAAAATGCATCCTAGTCTATCTTGTATACGTTCTGGGAATTGTACAGTAATACGGAACACCCAGGAATGCTTCCTCATTTATTGGGGAGAAAGTAATCATGTTTTTTTATAAAATAAATGTTGTGTTTTGGTTTGGTTTGTATCACATAGTGTAGCTTCACTAGTATTGGGTCGCCACCTACCTATACTATCAAGTTTTGTGATTGGTTGATTAAAACAATAAAACAATAGAATCAACAAAGAAACCAATGTCCTAACCCTAACCACTTTTGTTTCATATAGCCAATCACAAAACATGTTCATTTTATGTTCGTATTTACTGCTAGTATTCAGAGTGACAAACGGAAGAGAAGCTAATCGCTCGCACAAGTCTGAGCAAGAAAGTAATTGATATTCAGCGTGACAAACGCGTAACAAATGCCATGACGAACGGCGTGACGATATGCGTTACGAACGGAAGTCATTTTCGTGCATGGAATGGGTTTAGAAACTCGACTTATACTCCATCATCGTTAGTGTATAATATCGCTGCAATGGAATGTCTACATGGTAAACTGGATCCGCCTCAAATACCAACTAGGTCCCAAGGACAGTGCAAAGTTTTATAGAATTATGTATCATATTAAATAAAACAGTAGCATATTGCATGACACAAGAATTTAATGCTGTGCAGGATTTTAGATTGCTTGCTTATAAAGCTGCACTATTATTAATAGTTAATATACTGTTTGTTAGAAAAACAATTCTTGATCTTTATTATTGTAATGACAAGGTTGATAAAGGTGATACAGGTAAGTTGGACAGAACATTATGCCAACTATGTTTATGGATAACATTTCACTGGCTAATTATGTGATTATCGGGAACGAACACAAAATCCTAATAAGAGAGTTATTGGCTCAAAATTATGAAAATAAATTAAATAAACGATGATGAACAAACATCATAAAAGTAAATTTTAGTATCCAGACAAGAAAGAAACAATAGAAAATAATGCTAGTCCGGTGTTTTGACAACGTTAAAGGAAGCGAAGTCTGAAGACCAAGAAATACAACATTGATAAATACAACATTGATTTAATATAATAATAAAAAGTGCCATATACTGGACTACTTAATAACCTCGACTGTTCGGTACAATAAAATACCAAACCTTTGCCGCTAGTGCTCGGGCACTACAGGAAGATCTTGGTTAGATATTTTACCATAAAGACCTCACTCTTGGTCATTAAGTAGTTATTATTATATATATGGCACAAGCTACTTCAGATTAAATGATTGGCTGAGACACGTCATGTGCCGGTCCATTATTTCCCGGTAAAGGACCAATCCGGATTATGGATTTTGTCAACCATTTTCTTTACAAAGGAACAAGCCGAATAATGATAGGAAATTTTGAAAAGCAGCAAAAATTGAACAAATTTAGTAAATCAAGCACTAAATCATGTATGAGTCGGACAATGAACAATCTAAAAGAGAGTCTTACTATCATGAAAACAATAGAAGAACAAGATCAAGATTGAAAATGACGATTCTGTCATTCAAAACGCATGTAAAGTATGTTGATTGTTGTTTAAAAAACAATATAATAAACCTCTTATTATTCGACCGCGTGGTTATTACGGTTATTAATATAACCTATGGGCTCGGTCCGTACTGTCAAGACCTTGGTCTGATATTTTCCCGTAATGACCTTGTGCTTGGTTAATAAGTTAGTATTAACTTATTTTATTAACTTAGTATTAACCAAGGAACAAGGCATGTCTTTATTGGGCATATAGACCTCTTTCATAATGGTGCCCAAATTAAATATTCTTTTATATTCATTTAAATTAGCCTTTCTTACCTCGTTCGTGTGTCTGTATAAATTCCAAATAATCTTTGGTTTGTAAACGAGGCCAGTATCGCTAATTTGCATGCATATAAAAGAATATTTGAACTGGCCGCCATTATGAAAGAGGTCTATACAGTACAGGAAATTTTACATTATGTTTCAACAACAGGAATAAATCAACTAACAGTGCTTTAATATGGTAAATTGTTTATGCTACTCAAGCTTTTAACGCAAACTCAGAAAATGTTTCTGAGCCGCAAACGGGAATCGAATCCGCAACCTTCATGCCCAAAAACATATCTACATATATTTCTATTAAGCCTAAGAATATACAATAAAAATTTCAATGCTGATAAAATTGCTGATAAAATTAATAACACGAAGTAAATAGCGAAAGTGCGAAACTACAGAACGTAAATAATACGCTTTACAAAAGTGCTCGTGTCTAATTTCTACCAAAATAATCTCGCAGGTTATTCTGTGTCTATTGTGTTCCATTAGGTATTATATTAAACAGAGACTCGGAAGACAAAATGCTGTGCTTACCTGACATATTGACTCATGACAACGTGGCAGAAATATCCTGAATGTCAGAACTTTATTTTATACCCAGGCTCGTCTTCCCCTAACAGACAACGAATCCTTTCTCCTACACCATATTTAATACTATAAATCCACAAAATCCCTGTTTCCAGAACATGTTGTTAATATCAAAATTTCAGCTCGCGCGTGCGCAGTGGCCGCAGTAACATGTTAACAAAAAACCCGGGGGACACAACTTATATTCCAGACATATGAAATATTCAAGATATCGAAATCTAACTGCGTTACACCTTGATACTCGTAAAAAACCCATTGATAACTCACTTAACGGTCTGCCCTCATTGTCCAGTAACTTTAGAATCACTTTTCCACTCACAAATTAAGTAAGTTAAATTATCAAAAATACTACGAAATAATGTCGCCACCCCCCGGATGTTAACAAATCGGTCACTGACTGACTGACTGACTTTATATATATATCGTGTGAATTTTCGCCACTCATCACAATACTGCAAAGTTTAAAAAACTTTGCACTAAAAATGGATACATGATACATATAGATGAGAGTATTTTTGCGCAAAATAAGATTGCTATATATTCGGGAAAGCCGTAGTTGCCTGAAACAAAACTGATTGTCCGTAGCCAGAGTGTACATACATGTACTCATAAAGATTAGGAAAAATGGGAATGGTGAAATATAAGATGAAAAAAGATACGGAAGACCATTCTTCGTATGCATTGTACGAGAAGACCCTTGCTCATTTTGGCAATAGGCAGATGTTCCAGAAGATAACGGAAATGATTTGGAAATCTTTGCTGACGACCTGGAACGTGGTGTTATCTGTTTCAAGGGAAATGGTCGACAATGCAAGCCGATATCGAAGTGGGACATACATTTTGTAAAAGATCGTAGAATGATTACTATCCTAATATTAGAGATGTTTACCATGGAAACTCCGTTAATGATTGAATTGTCCAAGAAGTAGAGTATAAAGTTCAAGCCTCGGTCGGTCAGAAAAGATCGGTATCTCCCAAGAAACGGTGCAAGAGGTTGGCGATACTTTCATAGCAAAAGAGTAGTCGGAAGTGACAAAATAAATCGGAAATGTCGAGTTTGTGTACGGGCAACCAAATCAACCATCAACATATCTCAGACAGCAGTTGTCAAAGTTGGAGAAACGAAGAAGATGGAAAGCCATCACTGGATTTTTCGCGACACCTTTCGATAGTATTAAAGACGCACACACAAATTCGAAGAGATTGAACGAGATGCTCAAACGATTTTGTGATTTCGAAAGTATTGTAATTAACCCAACCAACTCTAGCGCTTCAGAAATTACTGCAAAGGAAAGGTTGGCGTGAAATAAGTGAGCGAATCGGTGTAATTCAACGCTAAACAGTAGCAGTTCCTTGCAGGGAAAAACGACCAAGTCTTCAGAATAACGTACCATTAGCAAAAAAAAAGCTAATATCGACTGAATGAAAGTTATCAAAAGACTTAGAAGTAGCAACTGCATAAAAATTTATCTGGTTAGTGCCTCCTGATGAACCGAAACTTGAATGTGAATTGCTACTTCCACATTTTTTAATGGTTAGAATCATGTACGACGGATTTGCAACGTGTGGCAAGGAAGAATGTTAACTAAATCATTACCAGGCTATGAGCTGCAAAGTGACATTGTTGACAATCATACTTATTAAGTTCCAAAAGAAGCTTTGTTAATATCCATTAAATACGCGTATCTACTCGTAGCCGGATTCGTAACAGTTTTGCGACAAAATCTGCATACTTTTCAATCCGGAATCTAATTCGAATATTGTGTTCCAACAGTAGCGAATCCGAATAAATATCCGTGTCGAGTGTCTTCAGAATGAATCCGAATAGTTTTTCCAGCCGCTTCACTACATGTATCACCATAGTTATCCATAAATGTGTAAAACTCCAGTGACCTAATCCGACTATTTATTCTTGAAAACCCTTCATGAACCCTAACATTGTTCTCAATATGAATCGGAAAACATTTTAAATTTTGAATGTTTAATTTCCTACCGCAAATATACGTAGTCTTAAATACACCATTACTTTAGTGTTTGTAAATTTAGTCATTTTCTCTACATCTCGCATACCTAAGCTATAAACTACGACAAAGTTATAAAGTTAAAATTTTGGCTATAAATCACGCGTACTTTATTTTGTAAAACCATTCCTTCGCACCTAAAAGATAGAAACATCTATAAAATATCTAAAAAATAAAATACTTCATTTCAGCTTCGCTTTGCAAGGTCTGTAACTGTACAAGTTCCAACGTTGACTGTTCCGGAAGGCGGATTGAACATATACCTTGGTCCAATTCGAATTTTGAAGAGAATGTAACAAGGTAAGTTAGAGTGTCTACACTAATTATATACGAAATAAATGGCGTATTTAAATGAGGTAAAATACAATAGGAAACAACTGTAGGACTTAGCTGATAGCAACCATGAAGCTAGGCGGCGCGCACTCTATTTTTTTGGTATTAGTTTCCATGAAAGGCGCTGCACAGTAGGGCATCTGGATACATGCAACTGCAGCAGTATTTTTGAATCTAGAGGCTTTGAAACTGTGATTACTTTTAAAGGTATAGTAGTGAATTTCTCATCGTATTTAACGGTAAGTCTACTTAGAAGATAAAATATTTTTTAACGTTGATATACGATCGCGACTGTGAATACATCGATTTCTAAAGACTCGAGTAGATAAAACTATTTGCAAGGTCAAGCAATACTTAACTCTTATGTTTTCGCATACGCTCACTTGCGTATTTAAAGTGAATCCGCAACCGATGCTCATGAGAGAAATCACGTGACATGATTGTAGCCATGTTTCAATAAGTGCTCTTCGTGTATGGTTTGGCTTGGTTATAATTTCATGTTACGAGATTCCAAATATATTAGCATATATTAACAACAGAACGAAAATGGCTTTTTCCTTCGGAATAAAACGAGAGCTTGATATGTTATGCAAATTACCGCAGTAAATTTGCATGTGTTAATCCCTTGAGGTTTTCAGAAGGTATAAATACAAGCAGATAGCTAGAACACACATCACGTGTAGCACTACGCCCAACGACAGCAAAAAAAACGGGATGTCCGAAGACGATCTCCAATCCTCTGGTCCTTCTCAAGCAACCACTGCGGAAGTATTCGATCAATTTAAAACGTACTTGGATAAAAATATTTATCTTCTGGACTCAGCTCATATGCAAGTTCACGAACACAAAGGCTTAAACGCCAAGCCGAAGGTCAAGGCTTGAAATTTCTAGGGAACAAGGACCAGTTTCTCTTTAACACTGAAGTGCAAGACAAACTGAGCGACACCACCGCTCTCCTTAACAGGCAGGACACCGCTGAAGCGTTGGACAAAATCGAAGAAGTCCAGCACGCTATACATCAAAGACAAAAGAAGATTAAGCTGGCAGATAAAAGCGAAGCTAGCTGGCTTGCTGTTAAAGAATAAGAAGCAGAAGAGCTGGCCAGCGATTCGGACGACGAGAAAAGGATTAAGAAAGCCCAAGAAAGAACGGTCAGTAAAAAACGACAAAATGCATTCAAGAAAGACAAAACCAGACAGCCTGCTACTTCTACTTTTTTCTCACGTGCGTGGTGGTGACGACAAGCAGTTCTTTCGAGGTGAATATATTACCCCTTATTTGAGTTTCATGGTGGCAGGCAAGTGCTGACACGATGCCTGCCATCTACACAGTGTTGGTGTTAATGCTTTAGTGACAAGAAGAAGGAAAATGATTTTCCTGCGTACGAACGCAGTGAGGGAGAGGGAAAGTATGTTATGTATTACCTCGTACTTCGAAAAACCTCGCTTTAAATTTCTGTTTTTATGCAGAAAGTTAAGCGAGTTTTTTAAAAGAATAAGGTAACACATGACATATCTATATCGTTCTGTTGCTAATATATGCTAATATATTTGGAACCTCGTAACATGACATTATAACCCGTATAACGCATAGCCAAACGCGTGATGTTTATGATCAGCTAAGCGTGAAGTGGGTCAATATCGCCAAGGTATTAGAATCGCAAAACTAATATCTAATATGATCTTAAATATGCAAATATTCATCGTAGAACGATGGCACACATATGTGAATGTTTTCAAGTTCTATGGTCACCAAATAAAAAAATTAAATTGCTACAAACAATTGTTCTTAGTTGAAGCATTAAATGTTGTGCTTGTCTATGCCTAATATGCTTCAATGCGTGGGTGACAGCCTACCTTCTCTTGCTCTTGCTGTTACATTTTTTCTTTTCTCAACTCTGCTGCACACACTTCCGAACCTTATTTTTAACTAATTATTAAAATAATTTCACTATTCAGTATAGCTTTACTAGCACTTCGTTTAAAGAACATTGGCAACAAAATTTAAGTTTGTCTAATATGAAAGAACTCGGAAATTCGGAATTTTGAAATATTTCAGTTTGTTTGATATGTAAATGAGATGGTCTCTGTCGTCAGGTGCAGGGTGGAGAATTTTCACACATTAAAAATTATCACGAGGAGTTATTATAGGCACATTTCCAAGTAAAATTGTAGAACAAAGTTGAAGATGTAACTAATATTTAATGAGTGAATATTCTCTGCCCTGAACCTGACGTATTTTACATATCAAACAAATTGAAATATTTCAAAAACGAAGTAAAATACGGAAAAGTTGTAAAATATGTTACTCTATCATTTTACGAGTTCTTTCATATTTGACAAGCTTAATTTTTGTTGCCAATGTCCTTTAACATTTTTACTGTATTTCCTGCATTAATGTTGTTTACTCTACAATCTAAATTGGTCAACCTGACAGCTTCTCTGTGATAGATTTTCTGATCATCTGTATCCGTAAGGATCAATTGTGTTTACAAACCTGTAGACCGACACGATTAATGTTCGTGCCACCTCGCCCATTTCCCGTGGTAACAATAACCGGGAAAAAAAGAAGACATCTCATGGAACAAACTTGGAACATTCATGCGTGTGGTTTCAACGAACGTTTTTCCTGTATTTAATCACACTGGAATTATTGTTGTTGTTATTCCATTGTGTATTTTATTTATTTCAACTCCTACGTATTAGAATACCCTCTCATCTACTACATACGCGCTACGTTTTGATCAATGCTAAAAAAGCAAATGACTTTAAACTTTTACATCTCCTTAAATTTTTGTTAATGTTTATTTTGTGTCTGATTGGATAGTTATACTCGCATGATTATTTTATGTATAAAAGTTCGATATGCGTTTTATTACAACACAGTACTTTAAAGCTACATTGTCATAACAGCGAGTCAATTAACAAAGTAGAATAAATATTAAAGCTTTAATTAGCATTAATTCCTTTGATATACTCCCGCGTTGCGTTTTGATTAATGCTAAAAATAACAAATGACTTTCCAATAGTATACATCTCATTAATTTTTTGTAATTTTTAACAATCGTGTCTGATTGTTAATGTTTATCTTATTTTGTCACCTGTTATTTTGCGTATAAAAGTTCGATATTTGATTTGTTTCAAAATTGAAATTTTATGCTTTGAAATCAATAAATACAGTAATTTAAAGCAGAAATACCATAACAACATTTCAGCGCTAGTTCAGTCAATAGACAAAGCGGAGGAAAACATTTAAAGCTAACCTGCGTCATCAATCAATCAATCAATCAATCAATTTATTCAAGATACCTTAGATACATAAAATTAATAAGGAAAAAATACTAATATACAATAATAAATGTATCAAGGTCCTTGCAGGAGAATCCGGAGGTTAACCCTATAATAAGATCCCCTAAATTAAAGTACCTAAACTAAAATTACTAACTAAAACCTAATACACATCCATGTGCAACATAAGTGCATGACTTTTAAAATTTCTAAAATTATCTACTTCAACAACGTTACTTGGCAAGGCATTCCATTGATTAATGATTCTTACAAAAAAGGAATGCTTATAACAGTTTATTCTAGGCAATGTAGTATATATAATGTGTACTTATGATTAGCTCTTATTTTTTTAATATGTTTGTATTCAAAAATTTAATCGAATGTTATACCATTAAGATTGAATACTGTCTTATAAGATTCAACTAGAGATAAATAAATCTACGTTTTTCAAGGGAGTTCCATTTTAATAATTTACAGGTTGGTCATAAGACATATCCCCGCGTTTCTGTTTAAGTGCCATTCTCGATACTCTTCTTTGGATACCTTCCAATGCTTTTATATCTGTGACAAAATAAGGCGACCATACAGGTGAAGCATATTCTAGTATCGGTCGCACCAAAGCTTTATATAACAGCGTAAATACAACTGTGTTTGAGGGGCCGACTGTACGTTTAATAAGTCCCAAGATGCGATTGGCTTTGTTAACAATTGTATTAACTTGTTCACTCCATTTTAAATTATTTGACATAATTATGCCCAGATCTTTGAATTTATTTACAACTTTCAGTGGTTTACCAAAGAAATGGTAAATAGGAACTGAGAGATCTCGTTGAAGTGTTCTTCTCATAACCTCGCATTTTTCAGGATTAAAAGATATTTGCCATGTTTTGGCCCAATCACTCATTCGGTTTAAGTCAGATTGTAACGACAACGTGTCACCTTCCGCATCAGATAACTCACGATAAATTTTTGTGTCATCTGCAAAGAGCTTGACTGAGCTTGTTAGAAAGATCGTTGATATAAATCAGAAAGAGGATGGGGCCAAGGATTGTTCCCTGGGGCACTCCAGATTTAACATTAGACCAACCGGAATATGTTCCTCTAACCACTACTCGTTGTCGACGATTTGTAAAAAAGTTTCGAAACCATTTTAACAATGCACCACTTATACCATGTTGACTAAGTTTATAAAGTAAACGTTCACGAGGAACGCTATCGAAGGCTTTGCAGAAATCTACACAAAACTTGTTAGTATATACAGAAATCACAAACCTTGTTAGTATATTTTTAATTTCTGCAGTTATGGAAATAGGCAAAACACAATTATCATGTTTAGATAGAAGCATTAACAATATTTAACGACAACTATAACATATTGAATATCCTGAAAGATGTGGAATTTGATCGATCTAGGAAAGTTTTCGATTCTTATAACCAACGGCAACGCGGACATATAGACAGACGATGAAACAGGTTAGTTTGGGATAGTTGCTCAGAGACGTTACAAAGAACCAGTTGGCAGTTCCATCAACGCATTTTGGTTTTCGTGCCAGAGACGAAAGTAGGAAGCTTTGTTTTGACGATTTCAAACGCCAAGATCATCATGAAGACGGTCGTGACATTTTGGGATCATACCCAGTTTTCATTTCACCTTATGTTCCACTCTCTGCCGTAGGATCTACAATCAAAACCTTATTATTGTGGTATTTTAAGTTTTATTAGCCCTTTATTTTTTATTTATGATTCAAAACATTTGTGATTTCTCAAAAAAGATAGGATTACAGGTCTGTAGTAAAGTAGAGTTCCTAATCCTCTGAAGTTATATAGTTATGTTGGTTCGATTTTATATTGATTTTGATTAACTATATTATCGAATGAGTGTGAGAACGTTTTTGAGACGGAGGGCAAATATTTCTCTATCCGGAACGACCAAAAACGGTAAATAACTTTTTTATTATTATACAAGGTAAAAGACTTGAGTTACTTTAGTTTGGTAAAACTGCATTATTTGGATAAGGAATGAAAAAAAAAAATAATAATTTAGTTTTTGTATAATATAGTTATTTCCAGCTTAGTTGAATCAAATTTTACAGTTAATAATGAAGCAAAAATCACGATATAAATGTTTAGCATTTAGGATTCCGTGACCGTGGTCAAAATATCGTAAAATTTCGCCCGTGCTGCAGCCAATCAGGTTGCAGGAAAGGCTAGCATTCCGCCCGCTCATGATACAAAAAAAAATTATGTTATTTTTCTCGTATTCGTTTTCTTTCTAGGTTAGATATATCTAATAACAACATAGAAAGTGTCTGGAAGGGATTATTGCTTATGTATTCAAGGTTGCAATATTTGTAAGTGTTTTAATTTTTGTAAGTATCGCTGTATTTGTTATAATTATGTATTTGTGCTATATTTTAGAACCAGCCGTTCACTGAAAATTGCAAGTGAATCTGCTGCATAGTCTTCGAGCTATCAACTCTCAAAGTTTGTCCATTGGCATAGTTAAATGTTACAAAATAGGGAAAGACTGGGATTGAATATATGTGGTATATGACGTATGCAGGTCGATCATTAATGTACAAATCCATTGTTCTTATGCATAGTAAGTACAACTGCATACGTCACAAGACAATGAACCGCGCGTTTCAGATTTCACCAAAAAACATTTAGCCATGCCAAACTTTGAGAGTTGATAGCTCGAAGATTATGCATCAGATTCACTTGAAATTTTCAGTGTACGCTCCTGCCGTGCTACTTTGCCCGAGAAAGCAAAAAGCTAGCGAATATTTCACTTCATAGACACTTTAACAAGGAATTTTCAAGTCTGCAGTCAATCTATTTCTTCTTAAATATAAATACAGGAATCTTTCGAACAACAAGCTGGAAGTATTGCCAGTTTCCCTATTTGCTCCTGGTACTGGATTGGAACGATTGTAAGTCAAAATAATTAATCAACGAAATTAATAATCTTAAATATATTTTCACATAGTATTACGTTTTTATGAAAAAACATTTGTCAATATATATATATATATATATATATATATATATATATATATATATATATATATATATATATATATATATATATATATATATATATATATATATATATATATATATATATATATATATATATATATATATTATATATATATATTATATATATATATATATATATTATATATATATATATATATATATATATATATATATATATATATATTCTGACGAAGGCTGTCACATGCAGTCGAAAATTTATTAAATTGGTTTATAGTTGGTTTTGGGTCGTGGCCTGTTATTTTGTAATCGTAGAAAGTAGCCAATCAAATACACGGGAAATAAACTAACTAATAATTAATGAGATGGGAAAAGTTAAATCATTAGCTATTTTTACAGTCCATCAATAAGCAGACTGCGGGGGTGGGAGAAATGACAGGTCCAATATTCAAGGGGATTAGGCGATAATAATAGAAACAAAGACTTGAAAAGGAATGAAAGTGCATAAGCTAATAATAAAAAGTTCCAAGCAAACTAAAATAACAAAAAACTATTAGGAAATTAAATAAAAGAAAAACGTTCATTAAGACCAAGATGATGTGTGGTGCCAAGTTTAAAAATGAGACGCTTCTCTTGCCGCTTGTGGTTATCGTTGCCACCGGAGATGGGAAGGATGGCACAGACTTTCATGTCTGAAACCAAATGGTTAGAGCTGTTGAAATGGCGGGCTACAGGTTTGTCACCATCATTGATCCTCACGGAACGAAGATGTTCAGCAAACCTGTCTGAAAGGCGTCGCCCAGTTTCACCGATGTAGATTTTAGGGCATTTATTGCAAGAAATGCAATAAATTATGTTGGTGGACGTGCATGAAAAAGCATGACGGATAGTGTGGTCGAATTTGGGGGCAGTAATAACTGTAGCGGGATTGATAAAAGGGCATGTGTTACAGCGGGAACGGCCGCAAGAAAATGTTCCCGCTGGTGCCGAGGTATTTTGTTTAAGGGCATTATGTACTAAGGAGTCACGAATGTTTTTATTACGGCGAAAAGATACCAAAGGGTTGTCGGTGAAAATGGCTGACGTCTCAGGATCATTTTGTAAAATGTGAAAATTCCGATTAATAATATTTTTAACTATAAAATTGAAAGGATGAAATGTTAGAACTAAAGGAATTTTATTGTTTGAAACTCGTTCCAAAGATGGTTCAAGGGCGTCCAAACGGGGGACGAGAAAAGCTTTCTGAACGGCGAGGTCTAAAAGGTTGGTAGGGTAACCACGTTGGACAAAAAAAGATCTCATTTCCATTGATTTGGCTTGAAAATCTTGGTCGTCGCTACATAAGCGGCGAAGACGCAAGAATTGAGAGTAAGGGATGGATTACTTAGTGTGGTTGGGATGAGAGGATGAAAATAGAAGATAACTATGGGAGTCAGTAGGCTTGTACGAGACCGACATTTTCAGCGAATCACCATTAATCGAAATTAAAATATCAAGGAACGACACAAAGGTCTCGCTAATTTCCCACGTGAACTTCAGAGCAGGATGAAAATCATCAAAAAAGTTTTCCAAATTCACGATGTAACAATGACAGCAGCAGGGAGGGACAAACACGACTTAATTGTCTCGAACTCAAGAGTTACTCTTGACCGAAATTAAGAAGAAAAAATCATTCTAGCGGCAAACACGAAACAACCAGTTGTTGTCCTAGGACATTCCTTGTTTATCGTACCTGCTTTCATCAGTTATTAAAGTCATCCATCACAGTCAAGATGAAATCAACCTGCAAAAACCTTTGCAAACGTCTGTGGTTCAGTTTTGTATGGCAACAGCTACGACAATCTTAAGGAATTTGATTTTGATAAGACATTTTTGACGCTACAAGTCACGAATTAAGAGTAAAGTATAGCTTTGTCGTATAGTAAGGTTGAACATTTCATTTTTCTTTCAGGATTTGATTTTTATATTTATTGATATACACCTAGCTTGTCAACAATCGTTTTAGTTGTTTTGCATTTGATTTCAATAAAGTTTCTACGGGGAATTATTGTCGTTTCTCCGTATATTTTTTATAATTATATCAAGAAAAATGCCATACTAAAAATAAAGCGTTCGTAATATTTCCTGGGCAGCTTAATATTTCGTCTTTGTTGCAGATTTACTTGGCCGGTTGTTTTTCTTGTCAGTTCCGCGTTGTTGTCTTAGAAGAATGAATGTTTGTTCATATTAAGAACAATGAAAACTTGACAAGCTTGGAGAGGTTTATCTACCACTGTTTGACTTTGAGTTTTTATATTTACTGTAGAACTGGTATTAATATACAAATTCTGAAATTAATGAAAAAAACTTTATAGTTTGTCTGATAAATTATAGCTTGAACTTTTGCATATTTGTCTGGTTGTTTGCTGTGCAAGCTGTGTCAATCAAATAATTATTTAAAACTAAATTTAAAATTAATTAATTAAAATAATAAAACTATTACCAGTTTTCTCATCACTGCAAAGATACAAATAATATGAAATGTAACAAGAAAATAGAAAACCTTATTAGAAAAGATCCCTGATTCAAATTAGTGGGGCATATTAACATATTAAACCAAAAATATTTCAAGAACAGGTTTCATTCCATATGCCATAATAGTGATGTAATAATAAATGCCAACAAAATTTGGGTTATTATCATTATCACCAATATACAAGGAAAAATAATTATGAAATGCACCATTAATTTTGTTAAAGATGCAGTTCATTATAAGATCAATGGTAAGCAGGGCTGTGGTAAACATATTTGCGGCCCGACTAGTTCGTTATCGGCCTGCCACTTTGAGTGTTTTCAAGAGGGCGGTTTGGCCTTGTATATTGGTGATAATAATAGTTTAATTTATATAGTGCCTACAACAAGATCTAAGCACTTTACAATCTGTGCTATAAAAATATATATATAAATTTGCAATTCATAAGCTTATTGAATATAACAAATTAAATACATTACAGTATTCACAGTGATGTAGGAACAATTTTCATCTGAGCGGGCAAAGTAACTGTGATGGGTATGCTCTCCCGGGAAATATTGCATTTCTGAGACCTCTGAATTGGCATTTCCTGCATTTTGGAGAGCAGAAGTTAACAAAATTTAAAGGCCGAAATAGGGAATGTTTAGTGACATTTTTTCTCAAAATTGTGACAAATCTCATGCAATGGGTTGACCGCAAGCTAGTTGGTAATCGTTGTGATACTCGTTATATCAACAAGAATTTTTGGATTGTTTCAACGATGTCCTACGGTTCTGCACCTATATCAAGTTGCAACAAACTTACTGGTTGCAAGCTTGTTAAGCCTTGACAAAATAAACAGTTCACTACAAATAGTTAGCAGATTTGCTGCAGCAACACATCCTCCAACAAAGCTCGTGTAGCCACTAATAATTATTTGGGCATGGCTGCAATACTATTTGTTTCTTAAAATTGAAATACACTGACGGTATATATAATTACTTTTTCAAAGTTACTTTAAATATTCTAACATAAAATAAGAAAATTTGGGGGGAAAGTGGGGGGCACAATGCACATGCCCACCCCCCAGGCTCCTACGGCCATGATTCAATATTATAAAATTACAATCTTTGCAATAGGTTAACTAATGATGGATTATAAGAATATAATATTAACTAATAATTGTTAAAAACAGACTGAAATAAAAACGTTTTCAACTGTCTTTTGAAAGCAGCTAATAAGTCACACACTCTTACAGTATGTGTTTAGGCAGCTCATTCTACAGGCAATTTACAGCCATTGCAAAAGCTCTATCACCATAGGTTTTCAAATTACTTGCTGGTTATTACATGTAACAGTGCCTCAGATTATGACCTTAGAGTTCTAGCTAGTATGTATAGCTGAATAAGATCAGCAATATACTGCGGAGCCAGGCTATGTTGAGCTATAAAAGCTAAAAGAAGAATTTTAAAAATTATTCGCTTCTCAACATAGTATTGGAGAAACATGTTCATATTTGCTAGTGCAATTATCATACTTGCTGTACAAGTTTGAACTCTTTGGATTTTCTGTATGAGATACTTGGCTAATCCGTATAATATAGAATTACAATGATCTAAGTTAGAGGTTACAAATGCATGTAGGAGAGTCTCTGCAGTAGATAGACTAAAGATACTTTCTAATTTTTAAAATCTGCCACAGTTGAAAAAATGATGATTTACATATATTGTTGAGGTGCTCAGTCATTGATAAAGGTAATGTCAATATACTGGGAAGACTGCACAGGTTTCAGTTGTACATTGCTGATACACTCAGCATCAAGTTCAGGCTGGCGAAAACGGGACCCAATCAGTAGAAGTTCAGTTTTATCTTTTTTCTATTTTAACTTGCTGGTCATCATCCATTGGTCAATCTCGAACATACAGGCTTCAATCTTGTGCACAGCAGACTTAATCTCATCATGAACCGCCGGGATGAACGTAGCAAACATCTGAATGTCATCAGCGTGTAAATGAAACGACATGTCATGCTTTTTGAGAATGTCACCAATAGGTGCAGTGTAAAGTAGATACAGAAGTGGACCAAGAACAGAGCCCTGCTGCACTCCATAGTCAAGATCTTTCGCAGCTGATCGGTCATTATCAATGTAGACATGTTAGTAACATAGCCATATTGTAGGTTAGTAGCAAATCGGATTCTTCCCCAATGTACTCAATTCCTTCCATAATCTTACCTGGAAGATCCCCT
>JAYKKM010000351.1:4387500-4392500 GCA_035772405.1 Chrysogorgia sp. JL179-B06 | reverse complement strand
TATATATATATATATATATATTTATATATTTACAAAATTTGAATTTAAATAGTTAAAATTAAACTTAAACAATTATCCTTCAGTGGCATTACGGAGGTTGTATATTTTATACAAAATTCTACTGATTTACATGAATACATTAATCCAAAATTATTTAATATCTTTAGGATTTTCGTATGAATATGAACGTTTACATATTAGTTTCACATGCTATTTTACAACATTCGCGTCCCTGTTATATTGTATACAGTATACAAGCTCTAGGGTATACAATCTATCGCCTTCGTCTCGAGTTTGTATATCCAATACAACTGTTCCGCTCATATAGTATTAAATTCATGAAGAAAATTCCAAAAGAAATTAATATTTAATCAATATTTGTGAATACAGATAATGCATGGATTAATAAAATATCAATGTTTTATCAAAATTAATTAGACACTAGTAGCTTAATATGGGTGTTTTATGAAGTTAACTTGCTCAATTGAGCTTTTTCGGAGTTAAAATAATTTGTTTGTACTGTTTCTACAACTTCCAAACAAAGTAATTATTATAAATTATATTCATTTCACAAGTAAGATAAAATACTCACGGCCGATCTGTATAGCATTAACAATGTAAATGTAAATATATATATAGAAGTGTTGTGATAGAAACTAAGAGTGCTCAATGCGTATACTCAGAGCCAAATAATTACAAAATGAAAACACCGATTATTTCATTGAAGTTTATTCGCTTGAATGAATTTTGTAATTATATATATATATAATTATATAATATATATAAATATATGAAGTTGGTTTAGGTGTCCTTTAGCGATAATGCAACGCCCACTACCCTTGTGGTAGTTTGAGCACTCTGGCCTATACCGCTTCACGCTCTCTGGATGTGCGCATGACCGCTGTTTATCCCACAAGCGGTTGTCACTGGCAATCGTTTGTGTATAATTAGTACTCATGTCCATATCTAGATTGTACCAAGCTACACTGATGAGCTGTGGAACAGCGAAACACGTGTCTGTAGATATTGTACTATTACGCTCCTTCACTTCCGTGTTGTTGAGCACTCTGTGAAGTTGGTTTAGGTGTCCTTTAGCGATAATGCAACGCCCACTACCCTTGTGGTAGTTTGAGCACTCTGGCCCTATACCGCTTCACGCTCTCTGGATGTGCGCATGACCGCTGTTTATCCCACAAGCGGTTTGTCACTGGCAATCGTTTGTGTATAATTAGTACTCATGTCCATATCTAGATTGTACCAAGCTACACTGATGAGCTGTGGAACAGCGAAAACACGTGTCTGTAGATATTGTACTATATATATATATATATATATACTATATATATATAATATATATATATATATATATATATATATATATATATATATATCTATATATATATATATATATATATATATATATATATATATATATATATATATATATATATATATTATATATATATATATATATATATATATATATATATATATATATATATATATATATATATATATATATATATATATATATATATATATATATATATATATATATATATATATATATATATATATATATATATATATATATATATATATATATATATATATATATATATATATATATATATATATATTATATATATATATATATATATATATATATATATATATATATATATATATATATATATATATATATATATATATATATATATATATATATATATATATATATATATATATATATATATATATATATATATATATATATATATATATATATATATATATATATATAGTATGCAATCTACAGACACTAGTTTCGCTGTTCTACAGCTCATCAGTGTAGCTTGGTACAATCCAGATATGGCACGAGAACTAATTACCCTTACAAAAATTCCACATGATTTTACACGTGTGATCACATGTGATCGTGAATCACATGTGATCACATGTGAAACCTTACATGTGAAACGATTTCACATGTGATCACATGTGAAACCTAACATGTGAAAAGATTTCACATGTGATCACATGTGAAACCTAGCATGTGAAAATATTTCACATGTGATCACATGTGAAACCCTAACATATGAAAATATGAAAGTAGCATGCCAAATACATGTGTAAAAATTAATTCGCATGTGAAAACGTAAAAGGTAGAAATGTTCACACGTGATTCCATATGTGAAATGCACTAGTGAATTTTTTCAAAATGATATTTTTAAAGGCAAATTATACCAAAAAGGCAAAAATATTGTAAAAAGCATTATAAACATAACATTTCGACGCTATATTTATATAATTCAAGTTTTTATTAGCAATACTACCAGTAATAAAACAAGCCACAATCTACATGGATTTTGTGCCCTCTATTGGGCACAGTGAAACAGTGAACGACACATAGTCAAAGTTAATCACTGATTATAATTTAAAACAATATTACATTAATGCATGTATAACCTTGTTCTACATTCAGTCTACATCAGCCTGTTATAGATGTATACACAGCTCCTCTTAAAATGAGAAATGTTCCCCAAGTGGCCAAGTGTGTCACACATATATTAGTAACAGTCGCACAACACGTTCGAGAAACTAGAACATTTACAAGTACTGCAGTATATCCTGCAGGGTACTTTGGAAATGTTCTAGTAGACAATGATCTTGCAAGTAGGGCATAACAATTTGGACACTTTTTCATGCTTATCATATTAAATCACAGAAATTTGAATATCATCCAATTTTAAAGACTCTAAGAGTAATTAGTAATTAACTTCACATAGCCCTACTTTCAATATGGCAGGCATTTTGTATCACATGCACAACCCGCAATAATTCAAACTAACCTCCACATACAAGCGCCCATCATGCTTTTCGCGCTTAAAGTTTGACGTTTTGTGGTTTTGAGTTTTTAATTTAAAGGACAACCTTAACTCTTTCACTACGGCTGAAAAACATCAAAAATTGAACGACCACGTTGTTCTATTGATATCTCTTGAAATAACCATAACTGTTGCGAAAGCTATACATTTTCTGGAAGCCCAATAAACCGGCTTTTACTTGTGCTTTTAAATTTCCCGAACAAAACACATTATGTTAATATCAATTAGCATTAATTATCATAAATCAGGTTGAAAAAGTTGCATTTTTCTAGAAAAGGCCATCTTGCACGCCCGCGTAGCATCTTGAAAACTCAAAATGCCACCAATCGCAGAGTTGTTTATGAAATCAAATCAAACTTGGCGTGTGCGTGGATTTTATGTTCCTGGCGCTTGTCGATTTTCAATTTTTAATCTTGCGTTACCGTGTGCCGTGTTTTTCGATTGACGACTTTGCGGGTCATCAACGACCCATTTTAACTGCGCCCGTAGGGAAAGAGTTAATTGAATTAGCTATATTGCATTCAAATAGCTGAATTTGCCCACTAGCCCAAGTATCCCGAGTCAACGCCTAGCTGGCGTCTTGTTAATTTTAGAGATCGAATGAAATGAAATATGAAGTGTAAACGCAGAAATAACTCACGCTAAACCATAGCATTGTCAAGAGAAGTACACTGTAGTTGATAAGTTTTTTCGAATTGGTAGCGTGGCCAATTGGTCTAAGCGCCTTAGCGCTTGTTTAAGGCAACAAACATTTCGATGGCGTCGGTTCGAATCCCACCGCTACCATTACTCATTTTATTTTATTGCACGATTACCGTAATCTTAATCTTCACTTTCTTAATTATCCTAGATGCGGAATGAAATGTATTCCATATATGATGCGAATACGGGTTAAAATGTTATGTGAACGTGGAATGAACTCATAGTATACCATATAGCATTGTCACGAGCTATTTTGCATTCTATTTAACGAATTGGTATGGTGGCTAGCACTGCCATTACTAATTTTATTTTATTACAAGATTACATGACATGAGTAGCCTATTTTTGTTAATCAATTCTAGAGATGGAATGAAATGGGTAGAGATGGGTTTAAATTGTATACAAACGTATAACGAATTTACCGTGTACCAGTTACATGATGGGAATATGGATTTAAATGTTAGGTAAATTACGTAGATAAGAACGTTATTGAGATTCCGCCCGCCAGTGTGTAGGGTTAATACAATAGACTTGAAATACGAATCCGCAATCCCCTCGCCCGCCTTGTCTATCCCCCCTACGGGAATTTCCCCATCCATGGTGCCCAGATCTCGCACGCCGTGGCCGTGTATTTGTGTTTTGCAAAAATTCACAATTTGCAAAAGCCCGTTTCGTCGAAGAAATGTTTGAACGTTATCTCGGCCAATATTTAACCGATTTAAACTCTGAAAACAGATTTTGAATTAGCGAGTCAACATACATAACATACGTGTCTACTATATTACGCGAACGTAAATACCCTTCGTAAAAACGGTTTATGCAGTAGCGCGTCACGGGGAAGACACGTCCCCCCAGTTCTCTCCAAGGTCGATTTTCCAATTCGTCCAAATTCGAGGAGAAAAGTTTGAGGGGCGGGAGGGTAGGTTTTTACTGAGATTTGAAATCTGGCTCATGGGAACTACTGGCATAAGGGCAGGCAACCTACTTAAATAAACTTTTGAATATAAGAATGAAGACAAGTAATAAAACACCTGAGTGAATAGTCTTCGTTTTATCAATTTTTGAATTAAGCGGTATATATCGTTAGTGTATCGCAGGCGCTGATTACAACATCCGAATGAAACCCGAGCCTGATCGTTTTAAATTTCCGGAACGCTCTCGGGTTTCTTTCGACTTTTTTCAAATTACCTGAGTGCCGTGGGACAGATTATAAACTGCACAAAAAAATGGATTTACTCAAATTTACAATATGCGCAAATATGGAGGAAATTTATTGAAATATTATATTTACCATAGCAGAAAACTTGATAAATCCCGCATTTACTCACTTTTGAGCAAATATGAAGCAAATGCGGCATTTACCATGTTTACTCCTATAGTAAATGTAACATTTGAACAAATTTGCTCCAT
>JAYKKM010000351.1:4300000-4382500 GCA_035772405.1 Chrysogorgia sp. JL179-B06 | reverse complement strand
ATGCAGAACAACATAATTTTTATAGTACTTCAGACTTCAACAACTATAATATATTACTAAGAAATCTTTAGACACATCCGGTATATGATTATGTTGACATTGGGTTCAGCTAGATCATCGTCAACAAGCAGACTAGGCATGTCATCCTGAATATATAGGTTTTATGCCATGCTTTGTTATATGCACGTACATGGCTTTTGATTAACCATCAAAATATGATATCTGCATTTGGCATTATTAATAATAATAATACAATAATTACAATAATATTTATACGGCATCAATGGCGGTCATATTTCCTGACATATTGAAGTTATTACAAATATAAACACATAATTCATATAATTATGTACAGTGCAATGTTACTGCAGGTTGTCAATTAAGGCAATTGATAAGGTGCTAAAACATGTATGTATGAACAGATTCATTCAGATAATATTAGTTCTTTAGATATGATGTGAAAATGCCTTCACAGAATTTCTTAACTAGAATTACACAATGTAACTTTCTTCTACTTACAAAAGGTACCTGCAATCCTAGGATTTCTAATTAACAAATCAGTTTAAAGTTCTGAGTTAGGAAAGATCAGTTTCCTTGCTCTGCATTGAGACCGGTCCTCTTGAGAGAAATCAATACCCTGACAAAAAAGTCTATAGGCCTGCCTATATCCATGTCTATAGGCAACCTATAGGATCCTATAGGAAACATATAGACTTCTATTGGAAATTGGAACATTTTCTACAGGCAACCTACAGAGTAACCTATCAGCCTATAGAAACCTATAACCCAATTTGAATTAGCCTGCGTACACAGCTGTTATTCATTGCCTTAATTTGAATGGACCCTATACAGTTGCACAATACAATAGAACCTGAGTTTTTATGACCCTGTGTCTTACGGACACTTGCTGGCACGGACGATTTGTAGTTAAAATGTATATACCTGCAATTAACGACCAGCTGCCAAACGCGACTACTTTTTAGCGTTTGACCTGTCATCATTAGCGACTTTTTTTACAAGATAAGTGTTTGCTTTTGCAGTAAACATACAAGAATTTTCACAGCGCGCGAATACAGGAAACAGGTCTCATCAGCAACCGCTTTTCATTGTCCCGAACGCGAAATATGTTACAATCAACAAGCAAGAATTTTGACCATGTGCGAAAGAAGAGCCACTTGTTGATAAGCAACTGCATTTTGATAGTGCACAATAAATATCCGGTTATATTAACTATTAGTATTAGCAACAATCTCAAGCCCTTAAACTAATAACATTGTTGAGGGAAACGTTTCTAAACTGACGAAAAGCTCGGACTAATATTTGTTTGTTACTGCCATCTTGTCAGGGTTAAACTTTGTAGTGCGAGATTCCAAATAACTTTGTTAATACAACATAATGCTTAACATAATTTAGGTATGTTGTACACCATTAAACGATCTAATGCTTGGAAATGTTCGAAAATCTAGCGAATGACGTTCGTAATTATTATATTTTTGTATCCTCCATCTTTGTTTATAATGCAAGATCGCCAATAACTTTGACTGTGCATACAAAATTAGTATATATATACAGTATCGTTGCTCCTTACTATTTTAGTCTGTTTCTTAGATCAAATTGCTGTAAATAAATCTTTTTGAGATCAAATGTGAAGTACGTACTCATTGCGTACGTTTGCCATTTACGACCACCTGTTTTTTTACGACCACTAGGCAATTTTAGGGGTGGTCGTAAAACCCTATGAAAAAGATGAATTAAATTCAAACAACACAAAGCTCTCAGAGATATTATCCACTAATAATATATTCAGTTTGGCAAATGAATGGGCTATTATCTAATTCAAGTAAGAACTAAAAGAAGTACTGTAAGCAACTACGCTATACAAGTTTCAAACAGCAAGCGGGCGAGGGTTGTTGCGTATACGTATTTCTACTCTAAATTATATCAGTTACTTGTTTAACCCATAATGGATGACATGCCCTTTGCCTGTTTAATGCATTGTCGCAAGTGAGCTGACTGCATGTTCAATCCCTAACATTTCCCCTAATACAGTGAGACTGCATCAACCTCCCAATCATAAAATACCATTCAATCCCGCTTATAAACCCCCTAGTTATTGGCCCATGTTTGTTAACAGAAAATACCTTCTGATTTAATATAAGGTAATTAAGCCCACACATATATAAGCCCAGCATTGCTTTCCATTAGCACCTTTCCTAACAAAAAATCAGAGAATAAAAGTAAATAATAATACATAAAAAGTTACGGCAACATTCTATATCTCACTACTGACAAATCAATTTGAGGCTGCTACATAACGTGTGTATCAGGTTTTGCTATATAATACAGGGCATAATTTTTCAACTTACATTTTTCTTACTTGACTATTAAAGCAATAACTTGAGTAAAAAAGTGCCAACCGTTTGCCTGTTATGCATTTTTAAAAATTTCTTCTATACCGTTTATAATCTCTTGTGGTTATTAACCTCCAGCGGTTATAAGTCCACTCAAAACCCTTTGGAAGTAAGTTGTATAATCCCAGTGCATATAAACGGATTCTACGGCATATATATCTTCTTCAGATTTATAAACATCATTATTATTTATTTAAAATAATTCGTGATCGCTGATTGGCTAACAGCCAACGGTGAAATCGTCATATCAACTCATAAGAGTTGCCCTACCAAATATGGAGTTGTGACATAATGGTGCAATATGACAAAAGATTCAAATCAAATCAAATTTTATTTGCCACCACTTAACAATATTATATAAGAATTGTAAAGTATAAATATACATCAGATAGTGGCGAGAAAACCCCAAAGAAACCATAAGGCTTATTAGAGATAGGGATTCCTCACATAAATATAGTTAGCATAAGAAATATAGTACAAGATGGTGAGAATACAAACAATAGTTGACTAATAAATAACATAATTACAAATTGCAATTACAGAAATCTATTGAGAAGATAATATTTAAGTTTATAATTGAAAACAGCAACACTAGATGAATTTTGAATTTCAGAACTAAGTGAATTGAAAAAATTTGGACCTGCATATCGAAATGAAAATTGTCTTATATTGGTTCTACATTGAGGAATGTAGAAGGAGTTGGCATTACGTGTATTATAGTTGTGGACCTGACTTGTTATTAAAAACATTGTATCAAAACTATTTGGGAGCATGCCATGTTTATACTGAAACATTATCTTTCCAATTTGAACCAAATAAATTTGGTGAAGTGGAAGTACATTAAGTTCCTTAAAAATAGGACTCGTATGCGCATCAAAACGGGATTTACTAATTATTCTAATAGCACGTTTTTGTAGAATGACTAGACGATTTAAGTTAGTAGGATACGTTGATCCCCAAATGGTTATACAATATAAAAGGTATGGATGAATAAGGGAAAAGTAAAGGATTCGTAAGGCAGATTTATTCAGGCAAAAACTACATTTAAAGATTATACCTAATTGTCTAGATACTTTGGTTGCAAGATGAGCAATATGTGATTTCCACGATAAGTGCTCATCCAAAATAACGCCTAAAAATGCGACTTCCCTCACGCAATCAATATTTACATCACATAACTTTAAGGCAAAACCATCAGATATTTGACTCTTTTGTCTTGGCTTAAATAATATAATGAAGTTGGTTTTTTTAATATTAATTGATAGCCTATTAGCCTGAAACCAGCTAGTTAATTTGATCAACTCAAGATTAACTTCATGCATCAATACCTCTGGGTTTTTAGGGGAAAGGAATACATTAGTATCATCAGCAAATAAGATAAATTCCAAAGTATTTGAAACTAGACAAAGATCATTAATATACTAGAAATACGAATTCGCAACAATCCCCTCGCCCGCCTTTTCTATACCACCCCTCCCCTCCCTTCCCCCCCCCCCCCCCCCCCCCGCCCGCCCCCATGGGAATTTCCACATATCCATGGTGCCCAGACCTCGCACGCCGTATATTTGTGTTTTGCAAACATTCACAATTTGCAAAAGCCCGTTTCGTCGAATAAATATTTGAACGTTATCTCGGCCAATATTTAACCGATTTAAACTCTGAAAACAGATTTGGAATTAGCGATTCAACATACATAACATACGTGTTTACTATATTACGAGAACGTGAGTACCCTTCGTAAAAACGGTTTATGTACTTAGAAATTAGTCGGCTTTAGTCGCTATAAGCCGGTCAATATTATTTTGAACGTTATCTCGATCAATATTTAACCGTTAATTCTGAAAACAGATTTGGAATTAGCGAGTCAAAATACATGACATATGTGTCTACTATATTACGAGAACGTGAAGACCGTTCGTAAAAATGGTTTATGTACTTAGAAATTAGTCGGCTAATCGGCTTTGTCGGCTATGATACTTCATCGTATATTATTTTGAATATCTCGATCAATATATAACCGTTTTCAATTCTGAAAACAGATTTGGAATTAGCGAGTCAAAATACATACTCTGGCTCTTTTGGAAAAAAAACCTTTGAATCATGTTACGGTCAATTTAAATATTAATGCCAATCTGAGTATTTAGTTACCAGGACCAAATTTTCCGATGTCGCGCGGACGGCCGTTGATGCATATATAAAAATAGGTACGCAATGCGTACATGTGACTACCACTATGGACAGTTATTATAAATATTTTACTAGAAATACGTGTACGCAACAACCCTCGCCCGCTTACTGTTTGAGGCTTAATTACTGTTGAGGCTTAATTAATATTGCCAAACTGAACAGATTTTCAAACTGCTTATTTTTTGGGTGCAATTTGTGGGTAGTGTACTGAACAGTACCCAAGTGGGAAAGTCTGCCAACACTAAATTGTCTTGCAGGCAGGGTTAGAAACCAACTGTGTAACTATTGATTATTGAAATTAATAATTAATTTTAATAATTATTAATTTAAATAATAATTGTATTAATTATATATTACATAATTAAGTTAATTATGTCAGTTATCCTTCTAATAATAAATTTCAACATGCATGTTTACAGTAACAGTAGCATACTCATAATTTTACTCAAAGTACAATTGTATTAACGAGACTGCATAACCTACCCTACTGTAATAATGTAGTCTGCATGTTCCTTATTGCCTAATTGTCAGTATAAGCAGATACATGTACCCTACTGTAATAATGTAATCAGCATGTTCCTTATTGTCTAATTGTTAGTATAAGCAGGATACCAAAAGATTCAATACCTAAATTTATCCTAGACCAAATTGATAAGGCTGATAAACCTTTTATTCTTTTAGAAGACTTCTGTTTCTCAACTTTTATTAATATTATATAATTATGCACATTCATGTACCAGTATTTCAATGGTATTCAAGTACCGGTAACACAATTTCAAAAAATGAAATGACAAAAGCCCATAATATACAACAAAGAACGATATTGCTTAATCTAATTATTTCACCAATATATATTAATTCAGGATGAAATTCCTTTCAGCTGCTTCTTGTCAGTGAGATGATACCACTTGTTTAATCCCTATAAACATGTTCCCCTGACACAGTGAGTGTTAATTACCTACCCATGAATTATACATTATACAGTATCCTTCAAAAGCTGTGTAAAAATATACATTGAAATCCTAGGACTGGCACTGTCCAGGCCTACTATCCACAACAAAGGTGAATTTAAACACACACACTAAGCCATTGGCCAGAAGGGCATATGCCATAATATCAGATGATTGTAAATGCTGAGTGTATATACTCTATATCAGCTAATTTTTGAGTTTTGCAATGAGAGTTGTCTGACTATATATTGATAAGCTCGATGCTTTTATTAATATATAATCTTATTATATTATATAATTATGCATGTACATGTACCGGTATTTCAATGGTATTCAAGTACTGGTAACACATTTCAAAAAGATGAAATGACAAAAGCTAGTCCATAATATGCAACAAAGAACATTGCTTAATCTAATTATTTCACCAATATATCATTAATTCAAGATGAAATTCCCTTCAGCTGTTTGTTGTCAGTGAGATGATGACCAGTTGTTTAATCCTTAATGTGTTCCCCTGACACAGTGAGTGTTATAACCTACCCAATTATTACAGTATCTATATACAGTATATATCCTACAAAAGCTGTGTAAATATATACATTGCAAGCCTAGGACTGGCATTGTCTAGGCCTAATACAGGACAAAGGTGTTTACACAAACACACTAAGCCATTGGCCAGACCAGCATGCCATCAGATGAGTGTATAAACACTGATTGTTATAACCAGTGTGGTGCATGTTTATAGACTATTAAAGTCAGTAAAATGTAAGCCAGGCCCAAGGTGGCATTCAGCCAGGTTTGGTCCTGGTTAGTCCTATAGACTTGCAGTATAAAACACAACTATAATCCGTACTTTTTTACATCCTTACCACCAGTACTGGTACTCACTATATAGGCTAATTATCAAGTATTGCAATTATTCCATTGTGGATGAGGTTGCAAAGTGACCGAGTGAAACAATGGTGATGGATAATTTAAATAAAAGTATAAAATCTGCCATTCAAAATTTGTATTAACATTTGTTATTCTGCAATATTATAATAAAGCACATAATTTATTGGTATATCGTGTGTAAGGACTATTCAATTTCGAGCGAAAGCCCTTCAAAGAGTGATTTTGTGATGTCTGATTGGCGCTTTCTCGATATATGAACAAACCGAAATTCAAATAATCGCTAATTGCTGCCGTAGGCAGCACACTAATCTTGACTTGGCTCGTGCCCAGACCTCTTTACCGAGCTATGTATAGTCAACGAGATCTCGATCTGTAAAAATTTTGGATGTCGGTCGGTCGGATAGATGGATGTTCAGTTTTTATGACGTTTTGTGACGTAAGTTCAAGTTGCTATCTATACATACTCCAGACGTTATTCGTATTCACGGAAGTTGTACGGAGTTACTGTTCGGAACTTGTCAACGCCACCACGAACATGGTATTTTCTGAACTCGCAAAGCAATGAAGTTTTCGAATGATCTCTTCTGCCTTTGTTGCTGTCGCGAATTTCAATTCATTTCAGTGAGGAGATATTCTGTTGTCGAGGTAAGACGACTAAGATAGTTCTGTGTACTTTTGTCCTTTAAAGGGCTCGCTTAAAACGGCAAATTGCCGTTGGCTGAGTGAGGTAGAAATTTACAAGATGTCATCTGCAATTTCTTTCCAGATAAACTCCATCTTAAATATACCACATCAGAAGAAGACATGGTCTTTATTGTTGAATATGGCAAATCATTCAATATCACATAATATGTAGATAACAAGATAACAGATATTGAGCATGCAGAAGAATGCACATCCATGTCCACATCAGAAACAAATTCTGATTAACTTAATTTGCCAACTGGTATTACCTGTACATATATGTCAACTAACTGTTTTGTCTGTTCATATTGAACTGCATTTTTATGTAAGCCTTGTACAGAGAACTATGTTATACAACTGTTTTATCTTTATGTTCAACTGCATTTTTATGGAACTGTTCAAGTTACATCTGTTTAATATAATGCATGTTCATGAACTATTATATTGTGAAAACATGTTGAGAACGGTTACAACACATTAACAAGGGTTGTCAACAAGGGAGGGGGCAGTTTAGAGGCATCTGCAAATGTCCCAAGAGGCATCTGCAAATGTCCCAGGAGCCCCCGCACATGCTTCATCTGCCCATGGCTGTGCGTAATGAATGTCTTACCCCAGATAGATGTTTAACCACAGAGTACCTTCAGTGTGAGTGCCATATATACGTAGAGCTTGCTGCTCTGGTCTTAACTAAACCATAACCGCATGGGTCCACTGCCACTTTGACTTAGCCCGCCACTTATTTTTGCAATTTTGCACATGACTGCCTTGGACCATTGATTTCAAGGCAGCACTTTCCTTGCGATAGTAACTTCTAGTCCTAATCCTAATCCTAACGCAAATCCTAATCCTAAAACTGACTTGGGTTGATGTTATAATAATTTTAAATTTCGGTTGCCATGACGACATGCCAAAAGTGAAATGTTCCGACCACAATATATTTTGAAGTACTAACTCTAAGAACTCATTCTACATATCTAATGAAAGCTTGATTAACAGCCTCTCACATACCTACAAAAATATTTTTGTAACTGATAGCTAACAGCTTGAAAAAAGCGACGACGCTTGGATTGGATTTGACAAACTCCGAGTAAATATTTTAGATATTCAGACGACCATATCTTTTGAACTACTAACTCTAGAAAATCATGCTATACATCAAATAAAAGCCTGAATAACATACTCTGACATGTTTGCAAAACGATCTTTGTAACTGATTAACAGGTTTAAAAAAACGAAAACGGGTTTACCTTTAGTTTGACGCCACGTATAAAACTTGATTTACGAACTTGACATCTTCCGACGACGATATATTGCATTTTCACTGCCTTTTCACGATCTTTTTGAACACAAATCTTCATTCACCGTATAACCCGACAAAACACGTACTTTTCTTTTAATTCAAATGCAGATATTTAGTATTTACCATATCTAGTTACCAGGGCCAAATTTTCCAATGCCGCGCATGATCGACGACGTTGATCCTGAATATATATAGATATATATACAAGGAAACTGAAAGTGACTTTACATTACGCCTGGAATCCGTGATGAGGGACTAAACGCCGGTCGATATTATCACCCTCAGGCCTTCGGCCTTCGGCCGGCGCTTCGCGCCGGGCGAGGGGATAAATGTGTTGCTAAATTGAACATGGCAAATACTATGCCTACATTTTTATATGGATTGTTTCCAAAATATAGCATCATCATAAACAACACCCTCAAATTTCATTGAAGTGAACTTGTAAAGTTCACATGTAAACTAGAAATACGTGTACGCAACAACCCCTCGCCCGCTTACTGTTTGAGGCTTTAATATTGCCAAACTGAACAGATTTTCAAACTGCTTATTTTTTGGGTGCAATTTGTGGGTAGTGTACTGAACAGAACCCAAGTGGGAAAGTCTGCCAACACAATTGTCTCGCAGGCAGGGTTAGAAACCAATTGTGTAATTATTGATTATTGACATTAATAATTAATTTTAATAATTATTAATTTAAATAATAATTTTATTAATTATATATTACATAATTAAAGTTAATTATGTCAGTTATGCTTTTAATAATAAATTTCAACATGCATGTTTACAGTACCGTAACAGTGGCATACTCATAATTTTACTCAAAGTACAATTGTATTCACGAGACTGCATAACCTTGTACATACATGTACCCTACTGTAATAATGTAATCTGCATGTTCCTTATTGTCTAATTGTTAGTAGCAGATACCAAAAGATTGCATACCTAAATTTATCCTAGACCAAATTGATAAGTCTGATAAACCTTTTATTCTTTTAGAAGACTTCTGTTTCTTAACTTTTATTAATATTATATAATTATGCACATTCATGTACCAGTATTTCAATGGTATTCAAGTACCGGTAACACAATTTCAAAAATTGAAATGACAAAAGCCCCCCCAAAAAAACAAAGAACGATATTGCTTAATTTAATTATTTCACCAATATATATATATATATTAATTCAGGATGAAATTCATTTCAGCTGCTTCTTGTCAGTGAGGTGACCACTTGTTTAATCCCTAACATGTTCCCTGACACAGTGAGTGTTACCCCACCCAATTATACATTATACAGTATTTATCCTTCAAAAGCTGTGTAAAAATATACATTGAAAGCCTAGGACTATGGCACTGTCCAGGCCTACTATCCAGGACAAAGGTGAATTTAAACAGACACACTAAGCCATTGGCCAGAAGGGCATATGCCATAATAACAGATGAGCATAAATGCTAATTGTTATAGCCAGTATGGTGTATGTTTACACTATTAAAGTCAATAAAATGTAAGCCATGCAGGCCCAGGTCGTGGCTGGCCTATAGACCTGGTTGATCCTATAGACTTGCAATATATGTAAACACAGCTAAAGTCTGTAATTTTTTACATCCTTACTACAAGACACCAGTATACTATATATATCAGCTTTAGTTTTGCAATGAGTGTTGTCTGACTATATATTGATAAGCTCGATAAACCTTTTACTCTGTTAGAAGACTTCTGTTGCTTTTATTAATATATAATCTTATTATATTATATAATTATGCATACATGTACCAGTATTTCAATGGTATTCAAGTACTGGTAACACATTTCAAAAAGATGAAATGACAAAAGTCCATAATATGCAACAATTAAGAACATTGCTTAATCTAATTATTTCACCAATATATCATTAATTCAAGATGAAATTCCCTTCAGCTGCTTGTTGTCAGTGAGATGATACCAGTTGTTTAATCCCTAATGTGTCCCCCTGACACATGCAGTGAGTGTTAACCTACCCAATTATACAGTATCTATATACAGTATATATCCTACAAAAGCTGTGTAAATATATAAATTGCAAGCCTAGGACTGGCATTGTCTAGGCCTAATACAGGACAAAGGTAAATACACAAACACGCTAAGCCATTGGCCGGACCAGCATGCCATCAGATGAGCGTATAAACACTGATTGTTCTAACCAGTGTGGTGCATGTTTAGACTATTAAAGTGAGTAAAATGTAAGCCAGGCCCAAGGTGGCATCCAGCCAGGTTGGTCGTGGTTAGTCCTTTTGACTTGCAGTATAAATACAGCTATAATCTGTACTTTTTTACATCCTTACCACCAGTACTGATACTCACTATATAGACTAATTATCAAGTATTGCAATTATTCCATTGTGGATGAGGTTGCAAAGTGACCGAGTGAAACAATGGTGATGGATAATTTAAATAAAAGTATAAAATCTGCCATTCAAAACTTGTATTAACATTTGTTATTCTGCAATATTATAATAAAGCACATAATTTATTGGTATATCTAATATGTAAGGACGAAAGCCCTGCAAAGAGTGATTTCGTGATGTCTGATTGGCGCTTTCTCGATATATCAACAAACCAAAATTCAAATAATCGCTAATCCTAACCCTAATCCTAATCCTAACGCAAATCCTAACCCTAAAACTGACTTGGGTTGGTGTTATAATAATTTTAAATTTCGGTTGCCATGACGACATACCAAAAGTGAAATGTTCCGACCACAATATCTTTTGAAGTACTAACTCTAAGAACTCATTCTACATATCTAATGAAAGCTTGATTAACAGCCTCTGACATACCTACAAAAATATTTTTGTAACTGATAGCTAACAGCTTGAAAAAAGCGAAGACGCTTGGATTGGATTTGACAAAATCCGAGCAAATATTTTAGATATTCAGACGACCATATCTTTTGAACTACTAACTCTAGAAAATCATGCTATACATCAAATAAAAGCCTGAATAACATACTCAGACATGTTTGCAAAACGATCTTTGTATTGATTAACAGGTTTAAAAAACCGAAAACGGGTTTACCTTAGTTTTGACGCCACGTATAAAACTTGATTTACGAACTTGATATCTTCCGACGACGATATATTGCATTTTCACTGCCTTTTCACGATCTTTTTCAACACAAATCGTCATTCACCGTATAACCCGACAAAACACGTACTTTTCTTTTACGGTTCAATAGTAAATGCAGAATATATTTACAATATCTAGTTACCAGGGCCAAATTTTCCGATGCCGCGCATGATCGACGACGTTGATCCTGACGATATATAAATAAACTGAAAGTCACTCTGCATTACGCCTGGAATCCCGTGATGAGGGACTAAACGCCGGTCGATATTATCACCCTCGCCCTCAGGCCTTCGGCCTTCGGCCGGCGCTTCGCGCCGGGCGAGGGGATAAAACATCTGGGGCTGGTTATACGAAGCCTAGATAGTTCATCCACTGGATAAGTCCTAGCTAGAAAACCAGTCTAGTGGTGATTTGACAGCTGGCAGATCTAGGATTTTCCTAATGCCCCCAATTTTGGGAACCAAGGAATCGCAGCTGTAAAGTATAATAAGTTGCATGGAAACAAGAAATTTGGCTGTTTCGGCATATACAAAAATGCATCAGGCATGCCTAGAAACACTAAGTAATAGTGTAATAGTGATTCCAACATGGACAGCCAGCCATCAATGGTAGAAAACAGGTAAAAAAGAAGAAATGTTAGTGGCCAGGATTCTGAAATAGGGCGTCCAATTTGGGAACATGTCAGACAAAAGTGATGACACACGTATAGGGGGCCCTTGGAAAATATTTCAATTTTGGGTAAAGTGCATTTCCTGAATTTTGAAAGCACTTTTGAGCAAAATATAACAGTCTTAAACAAAATTTTTAAATGGGGTATCTCATCATTTGGTCCAAATATGCTTATATTATCAAATATATAATGAAGCAGTAAATTAGTTATATTTCCATAGGATGCTGCGCAGATAATATTCATATATATTCTCCTTACAATTAAATTTGTAATTCAAGAGTTCAACATAATTTACATCTTCAAGAGAAGAAATTCATAATCTGTGCAGTGAATTATTGATTGGAAGATTACTTCATGTCAACATCTGTGTAACATACTAAAGATCGCATCAGACCCATTCAAGATTTTTAGTTTTGCAAGTTTGTGCCGGCAATGCTGTCATGCTTCTTCATTCAACTAGGACATTTTCACTCAACTAGGTACACTGTCAAATTGGTCAAAATGTCACATGTATGATAATATTGAAAATTAAAGCTATTTCTTTTCAAATATATTTAGTATATATATTTTAGGCAAATCATTGAGAATAATTTCTTTCTCCCCCAAATCTTTGGTGCTCACTTTTCATTGTATGGCATCCAACGGTACCCGGATACACTTCTGGCAATAAGCCTGCTCTGACCAGTGCCCCTAACAGGATAATTAGTACAACTCCGCTTTGGAGTTTGTTTGGAAACTATCTGTGATAGCGTACAAAATGGTTTGGTTTAAATACTTCACCAGCAATGACAGTACCTTCAAAACTGAACAATATACAGTGTAGATCATCAGATTGCAGTTGTTAAAGGAACACTAGGATTGACTTGTTGATTAAATAATAACTTGTACGTTCTCCACAGTCAGGATAGAACAAAGTAATATTTCTATTTCTGACAGAAGAGAGAACGAGAATAGAAAGAAAGCTAGCTGATCATTTTTTATCCTCAGAATTGGAAATGGCTTCCAATTCCTCTCCAGACCAAAATCCAAACTTTCAAACAAAACAGACAAAGGAAAACGTTTGTTTACACTAGTACATACCTTCAGTTCTCCTTGCAATACAATACAGCACAATACAATACAATACAATACACTACACTACACTACACTACAATACAATACAATACAATATTGTATTGTAAGGAAAAGGTATGTGAAGCTCCTTGTGCTTTGCATAGATGGAATTAAATGACAGATGATTATAATAAAAATTGGAATTTAAAAAAGATCAATGGATACCATATCCCTCAGACTTCCAACATGATAATTATCTCCTACCGTTGCTATAAAGGACACAGAGCTATATAAACAATTTCCAGAAGCGTCAGATCTAAAATATTAAGATATTAAAACAAGTCATCAGAAATAAAACAGACACTAGAAGACTAATGTAACTTGATGATATGTAAATACGGTATTAATAAATGTGTGTTCCATGAGTAATAATATATAAACAATCCATTTAATAAATTGTACTGTGTATCTTGGTTTTCCACTTATGGTATACAGACACTACCAAATGATTAAACGAAGCCTTATTAAATAGTCATAACGTTTTATACTATCAGAGCACGGAATAATGGTAAGAGCTTGTCTTCGACACACTTCGCTGGTTCTAGTGTATACCCGCGGCGCAGTTAATGATAATTTTGAACGAACATCAATAGGAAAGTAAAATGATCACTAAAGACAGATAAAATATAGATAAAAATATGTAATACGCTTACCTTTAATAGAACGATAGTGGCTTGCTTCTTTGGCTCTTTGCTCTAGTTTGGCGCTTTGTTGATAACCGGCACGATCTAACGCGATCACTTCTCGAACACCTAACGATCTTGTCGACATGTCACGATAACTGGCCGAGTATGACGTAATGAGGTCCAAGACAAGCAAGTAAGCAAGATCTCGCCGACATTAGTGGCTACCGCTAACGCGGTAGTCACAAAAACAAACAAACTCGATTCTACTCTGCCCTTCCCCCCGTCATGATAAGGGACTAAACGCCGGTCGATATTAGCACCCTCGCCCTCAGGCCTTCGGCCTTCGTCCGGCGCTTCGCGCCGGGCGAGGGGATAATAAAAATAATAATGGTCCAAGAATGGACCCTTGTGGAACACCACACTTAACGACTTTAGACAAATAATTATGGCCATTGAATTGAACAAACTGTTGACGATCCGAGAGATAACTCTTGAACCACTGTAAGACAATTCCACGGACTCCATAATACTCAAGTTTATCAAGCAAAATATCATGATTTACAGTGTCAAAAGCCTTAGAAAGATCGAGGAAGATCCCTACCGTATATTCCATATTATCGATAGCAGCAGAAACTTTGTCATATAAATGAATTAATGCGAGAGTTGTCGAATAATTTTTCCTAAAGCCATATTGATTGCTAGAGAGAATTTCGCATTTATTTAAAAAGTTGATAAAGCGATTATACATAACCCGCTCAAATAACTTAGAAAAAATAGGAAGGATTGAAATTGGTCTATAGTTGGTAAAGAGACCTTTATCACCGGACTTATAAATAGGAATTATACGGGCTATTTTAAGCTGATCAGGAACTATGCCAGAGCTGAGGGACAGATTAATTATATGAGTAAGTGGTATTGAGATTATACCAATTGTTTCTTTAACAATACCCATCGGTATATTATCATAACCAGCCGCTATTCCATTGCGAAAAGAATTAGAAATATCGATTATTTCCTGTTGAGTCACAGAGTCAACAAATATTGAATTAGAAAAATTCCCTTTTAAGAAACATTTATGAGATGTATTCGAGATAGGTATTTTGTCAGCAAGACTTGTGCCAATATTAGTGATGGCACGATTGACGTCACCTGGTGCAATATGAAAAACTAATATTGCACGCTATGACGTTTTTCCAACGATGCAGTTGTTAAATAGTTGATAAAGTTAATATTTTAAATACATAATAAAACAATTAATGAATTCGGTTTTCGCATGATATGAAGAATTATCAATGCCTCAGTTTTTGTTATCCGCCTCAGCCTTCGGCTTCGGCAGATAACACAAACTTCGGCCTTGATCATTCTTCATATCATGCTCAACCTCATTCAATAATTGATAAATATACCGCGCCTTCAAAAAAACATTCGGAACACATTAGCTTGGTTTTTAACGTTTCAGGACCCTGCTCTTTTATCAAAATGACACAAGTTACAAAAGTGAAGCCCTATCTATATTTATAACAGGTTACCAGATAATGATATTCAAAAAACTCTGTCAAGTTCAGTCCCATAGGAATAAATAGCAAAGTGAAAAGGCGGTAAACTGCCAAGAATTTAGTGACGAGATACTGACGTTTCGAGCGGAGCCCTTCATCAGGTCTTACTCTTATGAAGGGCTCCGCTCGAAACGTCAGTATCTCGTCACTAAATTCTTGGCAGTTTACCACCTTTTCACTTTGCTATACATTCAAAACACTGTCTATGCAGCACTCTACTTTTTTACTACCATAGGAATAAAGCTGTTTAATTTGTCCAGATGTCCAGAATCCTATTTTATTGTCCCAATTTTAAAAAACACACATATAAATGCTCTTCTGGTGTTTGCCCAATTTGTGTGTTGCCAGCATTCCAGATTTGTAAATTTGTTGATGAAGGTAATACTTTTAGTTCGAGTGATCGCACATATTATATTAATTTTACATTTGATTGTTTGTAAGAAATGTAATAAAATCTATGATCAACTATAATGTCCTTCAGAAAGCACTTAAACAATCACAAGAGTAGCTTAAATATATATGGGACCAGCATTGCATGTGCAGTTCTATTCCAAGGACAAAAGTGTTCACACAGAAACACTAAGTGGAGGTCAGACCAGGCCTAACATGTGTAGGTCTATAAACCTGTACAATGCATGTTTACAATTACACCACTCAAATGTACAAATGCCCATACAAAAATTAAAAGGCCAACATTTATGTATGCATTACAGTAAATTATATCACCACACAAACATAATCAGGATGATCAAGGTGCATTTCACATGCTTGGTGGCTGAGATGACACATCCATGCAATTTTATCCAGTATTATAAAATAATAGGAAGTAAATGAACGACAATATGCTGTCTGATTGAGCTAAAAAACTGTGTCATTATAACCGGTCAATAAAGCATAAGCTAACGTGTTCCTCGCGTAGATTTTGTCGTTTTGACGTATTTTAAGTGGTCTAAATCACAAAAGGAAGTCATAGAATACTTGGATACAAGACTAATCAAGGTACTAACACAACAGAATGTTTTAACTGCAACGTTGAGTACATTTTAATCGCTAAAATCGCTACGTGTTTTCCTAGCAACGCACATAGCAACGCGACATATACTGTAACAGTTAAATCTGCATTTTTCATGGCTTTGTTTTAAATTTAATGGCGTTATTTTATAAAATAAATAAAAAACCTTGTGTTGTGTGATTATCGAGTTATAATGGCACTCGAGAAGCAGAAAAACACTCGGCTATTGCCTAGTAATAATTTTACATTTAGGGACCACAGACCGGTGTTGTCCAGGACTGTTAAAAACAGAGTTTTGCAAGCAAAAGCATAACGGCACGGAAAGCAAAAGCATAACAATGGCAGAGAAAGCTTGTGTATATAATACCAATTAAAATATCCAGACCTATTGGCTATTATTTAAGTCACTTACCTAGCAGCACAACTTGTTGCCTTTGTTCACGGTCTTTTGATAAATAGTATCGCTCTGTTTGTTTTCTTAGCAAGCCGATTTCGCGTTGATTGTTGGTGTTTCTCTATGTTTTTGGCCATACTTTCTAAAATAAATCCGATACGAGATCAGGACCCGCTTGTATATCGCGTGATAAGGGACTAAACGCCGGTCGATATCGCCCTCAGGCCTTCGGCCGGCGGTTCGCGCCGGGCGAGGGATAATTGACGCCTTATACATTTTCACTATATGCACCCCCTAGACATTGAACTAGAACATTTCATTTTTTATAAAGATGTACTTTCTTCTTTATTTGTTGTCTGTTTATACTAACTACTGAGTTGATTAGCGAGGGGTTGTTTCTTATACGTATTTCTAGTTAACAGGTTTTTTTTTTTAACAGTATTGTTATTTTGAAAGTTATGTCGAAAAAACAAAAACTGAATTTTTCCTTTTAATGAGACTATAACTTTTTGAAAAATTAGTCATCTTCTGGGGCGTTTACCACATTCTAAAGCAACTGGGATTGATAAAATATCCAGTAAAATTCTAAAAATTACCTCACCTGTCATTACCGCACCTATATTTTTAACAAGGATATTGTTGAAAGTAATTTTTCCATTGATTGGAAAATGGTCAGAGTGGCGCCTATTTATAAAAACGGCCTACGAAATTGAATGGAAAATTGTAGACCAACATCTGTTTTATCAGCAATTAGTAAGATTATGGAACGAATCCCGTATGATCAACTGTATGAGTATTTTACTAAAAACAATATACTCTCAAAAAATGTTTACGACGATTTCCATTCTACTGCGACAGCTCTCCTAGATTGTACCAATAATTGGTTACTGAAATGAGAGAATGTGAATCTCTACCTAAATTCAAAGGAAACATTTCTGCTCACTCTTTTCCTCTTGCATGGATTATTTATATGTTCTTATATAATTGTAATGTAATTAGTTAGTTTATATATTTTAATGCATGCCAATTTTAATGTATTTAGTTATAGCTGATATATTTTAATGCATGACGATTTTAATGTAATTGGTTAGTTTATATCATAGGTTTTATTTTTAATGTAATTTAGATAGTTAAATCACACGCCCCTCATGGAAACCAACTTTCAGTTGATGAGGTTTAATCGTGGTTAAATAAAGTTGTTGATTGATTAATTGATTGATTGATTAAATTAGCTCATGAGTTCGTAGAGTTAGCATTTCAAAAGATATTGTTGTCGGAATATGTTAAAATCAGTTTATATTTGATATATGAAAAATCAGTTAGCTGCCATGGTATCAATTTCCTCATTTCTTAGCGAAATATATTTCGAAAGAAAAACGAAAGCGATAAAAAGCGAAAACAATTAATTATGCAAGATATCATAAGAACGGGTGTTACTAGAATGCTAAATAACGAAATAAGTACAGAAATATTTTTTCTCAGTACAACTTCTTTTGTGTGTGTGTTGTAAACATATTCATAAGAAATTATAAATATGTGTATGCAACAACTTCTGGGTTGCTGGAAACTTGTCTATCCTTAACTGGGATAGTATACTGAAGGTGGTATCATGTTTTTACGGTCGACTGCACTGATAACACCCACATTTCACACTTTAAATTTCGGTATAAAAAGGACGATCTAATAATCAGTCTTGTTTATTTTGCCGCCTATCCGGAAGATCGGAATCTTCTACTCGTTTTCACTTTCGGACTTCAAAAGATTTATATTTGTTTTTTCTATTTACAAAGCTCACTTAAAATCATTTTATTCATTACATTGGTAAATTTCTATTATTACTAAATTTCTGTCTACTAAAACCCGAGGATTCGAGCGGCTGTGGCTTTTCTCCGATTTTTCTCCTTTTCCCAAATGTCGAGTTTTTTCTTTTCTTTTTACTGAAAAAACAACTATTATTTATTACCAAAATTAACCTATTTTGACCCTTTATCGTACCTAGGCCCAATTAATTAGGATGCGCCAAATTACTAGCATTGTAGCAGTATTACCATACATCGAGTTATGGGTTGTTGTGTACATGTATTTCTAGTTTATGATGATATATCAAACACTAGTACGAGGTTTCATCACATATCCAAGCACCTCGAAATGTGTTAAAAATCTAGACTTCGTTCAACACTCATCTGGTAATGGTAATTATAAAATAACATGTACACAACAAGCACTCTGATTGGTCAATACCCGTGTTTGGATAAGAGTATCCAAACATGGGAATTTTGAGGTCGATCTTGTACACACAAAAAGCAAATCATGCCGGCCCATCATCGTTTTTAAACATTTATTAACATTCTATACATATGCACAATAACTATAAATAAAATATAGCAATCTTCGCTGTTATTTTTCACAAGATTTCGCAAAAATATGCCGAAATTATAAGTATTTAAAGTGGACAAAGCAACGCTAAAGTGAACGATAATTCCCGTATAATCTGTAAGGGCGACGTTTACCTTATTGAAAGTTTCAATAAAACCCAAAAACACAACACTTTTATAGATATAGTCCACCAAGAGAACATGGAAAAGGTGTAAAATGTTTATTTTACCTCTCGTCGTGCAGGATATTCACGAAGAAACCATTCATTTTGTTCTTGTAAGCCAACAAAAAATCTCCGAGCAACACTCCGACGGTGAGATAAAACCACAAAAAAAGATTCTGTGTTGTAGAATATGAAGGCTAGGCAAACTCACAACATCACTTTACATCTGCAGCAATCCAACATAACGTTAAACGGCATATTTTCGCAATTAAATGCATCTGGAAATATCTTTCTGAGCATGTTTTCCTGATTTGTTTACCACTTCAAACGTATTTTTGGCTGTCTGCTGTCGTCGGCATCATAAATCATGATAGAAAACCATGCATGATTGGCCGATATCTTTAGTTCTAACTTGATTTCATCCTTTCAATTTTAAAGTTAAAAATATTATTAATCGGAATTTTCACATTTTACAAAATGATCCTGAGACGTCAGCCATTTTCACCGACAACCCTTTGGTATCTTTTCGCCGTAATAAAAACATTCGTGACTCCTTAGTACATAGTGCCCTTAAACAAAATACCTCGGCACCAGCGGGAACATTTTCTTGCGGCCGTTCCCGCTGTAACACATGCGCTTTTCTCAATCCCACTACAGTTATTACTGCCCCCAAATTCGACCACACAATCCGTCATGCTTTTTCATGCACGTCCACCAACATAATTTATTGCATTTCATGCGATAAATGCCCTAAAATCTACATCGGTGAAACTGGGCGACGTCTTTCAGACAGGTTTGCTGAACATCTTCGTTCCGTGAGGATCAATGATGGTGACAAACCTGTAGCCCGCCATTTCAACAGCTCCAACCATTTGGTTTCAGACATGAAAGTCTGTGCCATCCTTCCCATCTCCGGTGGCAACGACAACCGCAAGCGGCAAGAGAAGCGTCTCATTTTTAAACTTGGCACCACACATACTCTTGGTCTTAACGAACGTTTTTCTTTTATTTAATTTCCTACATGTTTTTGGTTATTTTAGTTTGCTTGGAACCTTTATTATTATTATTTTTTTATTATTCGCGTATGCACTTTCATTCCTTTTCAAGTTTTTGTTTCTTATGCTGATATTATCGCCTAATCCCCTTGAATATTGGAACTGTCATTTCTCCCGCCCCCTCAGTCTGCTTGCTGATCGACTGTTAAAAATAGCAAATGATCTAACGTTTCCCATCTCATTAATTATTAGTTTGTTTATCTCCCGTGCATTTGATTGGCTACTTTCTACTTGTGACACCCTTTTGGCATATATATATAAGCCCTATTTATTTCATTTCATCTGGTCTTACTCTGATGAAGGGCTCCGCTCGAAACGTCAGTATCTCGTCACTAAATTCTTGGCAGTGTACCACCTTTTCACTTTGCTATATATATATACATGTATATATATATATATATATATATATATATATATATATATATATATATATATATATATATATATATATATATATATATATATATATATATATATATATATATGGATTATTCAATAATTAACCCTATTACACGTTTCTAGTGATATTTCCGAAATGCCTGGTCTTGATATTAAAAATTGGACATTTTTGTTGAAGATGAAAAACCTGAAAGAGTTGTAAGTTTGTTTCTATGTTTATATACATCCAAAGAGGTAAAAATGTTAAAAAACTCATAGCAATATATGGATTTTTGCAACGTCAGTAAATAAGTCGAAATTTTTACTATATCGATGTTAAAAAACGAATTGAACAACGGTTATTGTTATTGTTTTTTATCTAGCGCGCAAAAAAGGCGAACAAAATCAGGGGCTTCTTATTCTATTCCCGTTTGCTCTTTTTTATTATTTCGCTACCTACGTCTTACATCTCATGCATTAAATGTGTACAGATCCTCTTACTTCACTTATTGACGTTAAAAATCCTACTTTCCTACTTTCACATCGCATTAAGTAGTTGTCATTGTTTTGTTCTATCAGATAGTTAGGGAAGTATTCAAAATTTTAATGTAGTTCGTGTTTTATACAGTTTCTGGTGTATGTAGATTATTAAACCAAATACCTGCATGACGAGGAAAGTATTTATATACCTTTACCTTCGAAAAGATAAAAAAAGATTTTAAGATCAAAACCGTTGTTATTTTCTCCAAAATATTTTGCGAAGAAGGTGGAGGACAATTAATCTTAAATATAGAGTGCTCGATGGTAATTTTTTTTGTATGTGTAATTGTTATTTGCATTTGCGCACGATATTCGAGATGGAAACGTTCCTTACGTGATAGATCACTACTTACTAATTTGCTTTGATTTTATAGGAGAACAAGCGTGTCTTCCCAGTGTTGCTTCGTAAAAAGAGAGAGACCCGATGTCAACTGTATTGCACCAAACGATTCCTTAGCAGACTGCAAAAGAGTTGTAAAAAGCAAAATGCCTCAGAACATAGTGTTGATTGTCATCGTGATTATCCTTGGAGGTGGTACGGCTACTGTAGTTTTGAAAATGAATTCCTAAATTTGAAAACAAATTATGAATTATATAATCCCTGTATAATCTTTTGAAAAAATTAAACAATTTTCTACTAATCACAATTTGGTTTTCGATTGAAGTCAACTTTTACCCAAAATTATTTCAATTGTATATGAATAGTAAATCAATAACAATATTGATCTGATTAAAAACAATAGGAATTCTAGACTGCATGCTTTAAAGTAATGTTTTATCCCGCATACTTTCTTAAAAAATAAGAAATGTCATGTTAAAGATTTTACTTACTTGAAAATTGTAATGGTTGATTTGAAATAAATACAATTATCGTGCATAATATTCAATTTTTTCTATATATTTTAAGTTGTTTTTGGTCAACAATTTATTCTGGTTCCGAGTAAACCGATGCTTTGTATTGACATGTACCAAATCGCGGCAAAGGGAGTATCCTATATGAGTATCCTATACACTAACGCTAAAATGAGTTGAAGTAGAAAGGTCATTTTGTACGATCAATTTTAGTCTAGATTTAGGTCTAGATTTAAAGTGCCACTACGATGAAAATGCACCCCCGTCTTTTAGATTTTCTTTAGAATAGAATAGTATTTCAGGGTCGAAAGTGATCATCGATGTAAAAAAAACCAAAAAAATGGTATTTTGAAATAAGTATTTTGAGCTCTGAAATCACTATTATTTAGGCCACCATTACTAAAAACGTGTTCCAAGTGAGCCCGCAATTTCAAAAGGTAATATTGTTTGTGACGTCAGATTCTCAATGCTACGCCTGAATTTCTATCGAGGTTATTTATTTTTATTTTTTTTCGAGAAGTAGATGGAATTTCCAGCCTTTCAGACGAAGAATTTGAAAAAAACGACCTTGATTTACTTGAAGAATTAGCCACGTGGAGTCTTCGCATTGAGAATCTTACGCTGGTCAAGAACATAAACGATTAATGGCGGACATAACAACTCCAGATTCGGAGTAAGAAAAATAATACTTGCCATCGTCGAATCGCAAAACGGTTTCGACCGAGTAATATTTAGCAGCTCTGCTTTATAAATACGTAAAAATATCGATAGGTAAAAATTTGATCGTAGTGGCACTTTAAGTCAACATTATACAAACAAAATCTAAGGCAAACAAGTTCAGGCTACATTGGATTTAAGTTAGCCTCGTGTAAACAAAAGCTTATCATGCGAACAAACTCAGGCAGGTTTGGGTTTAGGTAGGCTTCATGTAAACAAAAGCTAAGGCGAATGAATCCAGGCTGGTCTGGTTAGTTACGCATTATACAGCTGTGTGAAAACATGGGGAATTACCCTTAAAACCATTGTTGATTTTTGTCTGCCAAACAAAAACCTTTTTGTCTTTATTTCAATATTATTTCATTAAATTTGCTTCTACTGGTGAAACAGAAACTTTCTGCCGTGTTGGTTTTCGCCGCCTTAAAAAATTTCAAGCCAATCTTGCAATCTCCCTACATCATCTCCTGCGTACTGTATTTCATCTTCGCGAAATTATACCCTGCCTACCACTTTCCCTATTAAATAGTACCTGGCATTAAGTAGTAAAAACTTTAAAAACTTTTTAAACTTTTTTATAACTGTTTTTAAAACTAAATTACATTAAATTTTTTCCTGTCCGGCGCAGCCAAAATGGATCGTACAAGACTGATGAAGTCGTGAATCGAAAAACACAGCACACGGTAACGCAAGATTGAAAATTGAAACTCGACAAATGCCAGGCACATTAGATCTACTAACACGCCAAGTTTGAGTTGATTTCATAAACAACTCTGCTATTTGTGGCATTTTGATTTTTCACGAAGCTACGCGGGCGTGCAAGATGGCCTTTTCTTAATCCCCTCGCCCGGCGCGAAGCGCCGGCCGAAGGCCGAAGGCCTGAGGGCGAGGGTGCTAATATCGACCGGCGTTTAGTCCTTTATCACGTGAGATGCAAGCTAGGCCTGATCTGGATCGGATTTATAGGTATATATATATATATATATATATATATATATGCATCAACCGTCCTCATGCGGCATCGGAAAATTTGGCCCTGGATTATCAGCTGATTTCAAGCCGAAACCGTAGTGTTGAAGGACGAGATAATGAAAGACAGACACAAGTAAAAGGTAAAAGGACTATTATAATTATGTACATTGTGATTGTCACTGACTCACCGGTCTGGGTCTGTGTTGAGCAATTAATTTGCCTTTTCTGCATAGTTTTTTTGGTTAGGGTTAGCAATTTGGTTGGGATTAGGGTTAGGTTTAGGATTTTGGTGATATTTACCTGCATTTCGTTGAATTCTAAGAGACTATAGCGTCGTACGGCTACCGTACGAATAGCCATTACCTTCAGTTCAGTGCTTCACTTTATCGTTTATTAAACTTTTTGACTTGACTCGCTAATTTTAATGTAATTTAAATAATTGTACACTGTATTGTGTATTTGCTGCAAGCTCCGAAATCTAAGAGACACATTTTGAAATACTTAACAGAGAGATTTGGGAAAATTTGAAGGTGTGTAATGTTTTGAATTTTCAAAACACAGTATATGTATAATATTTTGACAGTTGGAATTAAATCCATGCAGTTTAAAATATATACCATTTGTTCTTTATAATACTGCAGAATAGTAAGTGGTAGTACAAATTTTGGAATTGCATGTGCAGTATGTTTATTATTTGATTAAAATTATAAATACTATATATGCTTGATAATTAGCCTATATATACAGTAGTTTAGGGTGAAAAAACATGCATACTATTGCTGTGTTTATATGACCTGGGGCTGCAGTCCTACAATTTTGTAGCAATAAACAAGCATTACTATGTATAGTTGTCAATGTTAACACTAATTAATAAATACACTGCTGCAGTGAATAAGGGAGAGCTCGGGGGGAAACAGACGATACAGTACATGGATGATTGTCAAGCAAGCTCATATCCTCAGAAAAATTATTCTCTTTCCCAGACAGGGATAACTTTTTGATTTCCAGTGAGGTGCGCTGACCATTGAGCTACCAAGACTCAGCTATGGTGAGTGAACGTTACATTGATGTACTGATTCTATTGATATAACAGCAGTGTATATATTAACACACCCAATCATAGTCATTACTGAAATATATAGTAACTGCTGTGCATTACCCTTACGAAACCAAACACTATTTTAAAGGTATTTGAAATATATTTTAAACCTATTTCAACTATTTTTCCCCTATTTTTAAAGGCTGATGCCCTATTTTGACACTATTTTTCATAGTTTCTTAAAATAGTCTTCACAGTTTTAAATCTATTTCAACCATATTTCAATGCTGTTTTAACCAGAATAAATTTTTTTTACCTATTTCAAAACTATTTTGAAAGCAAAATAGCTAAAAAATAGGTCTATTTTAAGTATGTTTTACATAAGATGTCAATTTTAAAGCTAGTTTTAAATATTTAGAAGAAATGGAAAACAAGTTGTGATCTATTTAAAATATATTTTGAATTTATGTGTATATTTTAAAACTATTTAATATAAAGTGCAACCTTAAAACTAGTTTTAAACTATGTTCCAATTTCCTGCAACATCTATTTTGAAACTAGTTCATCAAATAAGGAACTTGGTCCTATAAACTAGTTTTAAAACAGTCCTATTTTGACTCTAGTTGAAATTCCACATATACTGTATAATATATATTATACATGTATATAAGGTTGAGTTATACTGTTTTCTACAGAATGTTTTGAAGCTATGGAGTTCTAAGACAAATTGTTGTGAGTTCATAATTTTCTAATAGTTCCATATTCACTCTACTTATTTTCAGAAAACATTGAATACTACTTTTTGCAGTAATATCACCAAAATGGTGTTGCATAACATTTATATAACTACATTATTATTGATGCTGGATTCTCTGTCAGTGAATGTACCGGTAGATCTTGTGTTGATATAAAATGATCTGTCATTTGGTTCCTACATTTGACAATTTCCTGGTTGGTTGGTTGGCTTGCTTGCATGTACTGTTAAGTTACTGCCTAACATTGCTGAGGATTAAGCATGATAATAACAATAATACAAAGTTCTAGTGCATCACATCACATCTCGATGCCCGTACAATATTAAATAAAACATGTATAAGAATCATTAAAAGTACTAAATCTAAAATAAAAATATATATATATATATATATATATATATATATATATATATATATATATATATATATATATATATATATATATATATATATATATATATATATATATATATATATACTAAGAAGTAAATAAATAGGTTTTCAATCCAGTTTTAAAAGAGTCAACAGAAGGTGAATAACGCAAGTCTCTGGGTAGGCTGTTCCAAAGTCGTGGTGCAATATTTGAAAAAGCTCGTCCACCATAATGGTTGGTTTTAAACGCAGGGGTCTGGAGTCGCTTTTTGTCGTCAGCATTGGAGCGTAGCAGACAAGATGGTCGATGATAATTTAGTAGATCAGAGAGATATCCAGGAGCCTGGCCATCTAGGACCTTAAAGGTGATCAGAAGTACCTTTAAAATGATTCTTTTACTGATGGGTAGCCAGTGTAACTCGCGAAGAACCGGGGTAACGTGGTCTGTCTTCTTCATCTTAGTAACAAGCCTGGCTGATGGTCAAATGGGGTTAGTACTTGGGTAGGTAACCCCTTGGGAATAACTCTGTGTTGAATGAGCTTGAGATTCATGTGAGTAGAGTTACATGTGTTGTATGGTGACATATGACTTTAAGTTGGCCATGTTGATCAGCGTCCTTCACAACTCATCCACCGGCTGCAAGTAAAGATGATTACAGTTCCTGGTCCTTTCATTTTCCTTGGATTGCTGGTAGGCTAGCAGGTTGGTTGGTTCACTTACTGGTTGGTTTGTTGCTTGGTTGATTTGCAAGCTGGTTGATCAGTCAGTTGGTTCTGTGATTTTAGGGAAATTTGTTAGCAAATTCCGACTGCGAAATGTTATATTTACTAGTCCTTTTCAAATCTGTTTACAATACTGCATACAAAAGTATTCCCATCTGCAGTGTCTACTCTTTGCAACTTCTCCACAATATAATGCAGAGGGATGATTTGGATTTTCTCTGTTTCAATAACATGCATGATATGTGAAATCACTTGTATCCTATTATAGCGTGGAAGTTGACGATGATGTTTCTTAAGCAATTTCACCAGAGCAAAATACTTCACTTGAAGATCACAAGCACAATTATTTTCACAAAGAACACTGGTGCACTTATCTTCAACTTTTACATATTTCAACACACTCCCAATAGTGCTCTCAGATGGAGGATTGCCAACTATGGAAATAGTAAAGTTGTTCCTTGCAGTAACTTTATGGTATGACTGAGAATGATAGATAATATCATTTATTTTTGCACGACGAAATGTCCATGACTTTCCAAAGTCCCCCATCTTATCTATTTCCTTAACTTCCTCTTCTGTCAATGCATTGGACGTGCTCCAAATCCTCTCAAGAGAGCCTACAACATATATGTCGGTAGATATTTTCTCTCCAATTGACCTACAGTAAATAACAAAAAAAGGGGAAAAACACATAAATACTTTGGACTTTACAATAATAATAATAATAATAATAATAATTTATTTATATAGCGCTAATTCTACTAGTTATCCAAAAGCGCTTTACAGTATCTACTCTGTTTCTTCATGCTAAATACTGGTAATACATGTACTTGCCTGCAAAAGTTCCTTTGGCTTGAAAGGCTTTCAAAGAGTTTTTTGGCATCCGAAGCATCATCCAGTGATTGAGCAATTTCAGGCAACTTCTGATGGACACACACTGACTTGATGATCTGTCAATAATATAGTAATAATATAGTAATAATATACTGCATATGGAACACATGTTGGTATTAAATTACTCAAATACCAAAAGCACAACACAATGTTAAATAAAATATACAAAATATTATATTACATGTACCTGCCCTGGGATATTTTGGCTGCCATGGAAATACCCCTTTAAATCTCCATTATAGTCTTCAAATGGAAAACAAGAATTTGACCATAGGGGGCCAAGATTGTCTACAGTCTCTTTCAAGTGCAGTAATTGGTGCAAATTAAATGTTTGGAATCTATCTCCTATTTAAAAGTAAAGAAATAAAACTCAATAAAAATTAACATTTTCCTTTTCCACTATCAACTATAAAATAATGCAATACCTGAATGTTTTACATATTTAATACTTACCATAAAGAAATGGCGCTTTGGCACAAAATAGCCGTAAAAGTAACCCTGCCTCATCTAATTCTTTAAGAGAAATGGCAGATTTCAAAAGACGATATAGTCCACCAACCAAAAACATGTAATGCATAAAGGTTTCTTCATTCAGTCGGCCATACAGCAAAGGTACAGAATAATACAAAAGAAAAGCCCTCTTCTGGTTTGCTGAAATGGAAGTACATGTATATCATTACCAATTGCATACAGGTTTTTTTCAATTTAACCTACATCCTATAATACTGTATTTCTTTAGCCTGAAATGTCATCAGTCCTAACTTGTTCTCATTTGCAGACACCTTACTGAGTAAGAACGAGATTGAGTTGGGACGGGATGATATGTCAGGCTAATACAGTATTTATTTTAATGCGCACAATACAGTATTATACAATAACCTGTTTACTACGCGCGTTCTCATTGGTTGTTGCCCATGATCTATTAAAGGAGATGCACGGATCACGTCAGCTCACGCCATATCACGTCAGCCGACTGCTTTTATCTTTTTTTCATGCCCCAGAAAGTGGCAAAGAGCTAATAAGCCTTTTGAATGGTTTGTTTTCAATTGTTATTGTATAAAACAAATAGATTCCATTTTGCCGTTGTCTGTTCAGTTATAGATGCACAGATGACGTCAGAACGTGGTAAGAACATCAGTGACCCACTCGACTATCGTCTCGTGGGCCACTTTGTTGTTCTTACCACGTTCTGACGTCATCTGTGCATCTATAACTGAACAGACAATGGCAAAATGGAATCTATTTGTTAACTAGAGTTACCTTTCCATTCACTTTTGTCTGTGAAACTCTTTGGTGAACGTGTGATTTCTGCTATAGGCTTAACTGCAAGGAGGTCTTTGTCAAGTTCTTTCAACTCTTTGCCCAGATAGATGGATTCATTTGACTTATCTCCAAACCAAGAATTTAAAAGTTGTTCCACTACCCCCTCACATACACAGTGCATGTAGTCCACAGCTGTACCTTTGACCACATTGAATAGTGGTAAAGCAAATCCCCATGACAAACTACAAACCCCTTCTACTGGCTTCTGCAAGAAATTCAAAACTTTGCTTTTAATAATTAGTTTTATGATGGTATCTTTGACAATTAAATTGCAATTCTTACCACTGCTTTTCCTTGTCTGATGAATGATAATGCTTGAATCGCTTGCTTGCGTACTTCATCATGGTTTCTCAAACCAACATGACCAGTGGTTTGAGCATTTTCACGGTTATAACAATATATATGACACTGGCGTCGACAATTGTTCTTTCCACGACCAAGGTAAAGTTGCTGACCAGGTTCTTTACAAGCTGGACATCCATAATATCCATTGAACTGTTTCACACCTAACCATGCAGCCCTTGCTGGTGCATCCATTGTTGTGCTCAGTAAGATGCCTCTAATCACCTTAGTTCCACTTGTGGTTTCTATCTCAAATCCTATATATATATATATATATATATATTTTAGATGAAGATATGTAGGTTATGATTAGTGCAACATCTCAAAACTTAGCGTAACGTCTCTAAACCTAGCGTAACGTCTCAAACTTGGCGTAACGTCTCAAACTTGGCATAACATCTCAAACTTAGCGTAACGTTTCAAACTTAGCATAACGTCTCATAACATAGCGCAATATCTCCAAACTTAGCGTAACGTCTCATAACTTAGCGCAATGTCTCCAAAGCGTAATATGTCTCCAAACTTAGCGCAATGTCTCTCATTGAGATTGTACAACACAAAATCTAAAGCAGAGTCCATTCAACACAAAAATGTTTAACTTTCACAAAAAGTTGAGTTAATCTTCAGACAAGATGATCATCGGACAAAATGACAGACACAATTAATATTGTAACTGTCAAATCTCTAGAAATGGAAAATTTGTACTGGACAATATCCGTGACCGGCCGCTAATATCCAGGCTTGCAAATGAGGGACAATTATGATATTGTACTGAGGGGGGTAAAACTGATATCACTGAGTTACAAGTGTGATAACATTTTTATCACATAATAGTGCCTTTATCAGGGTGATAAACAGTGGATATATATATATTATATATACTGTATATATATAACCAAAAATCGTATGTGAAAATAAAATCACTAAGCAGGCGTATAAGGTTTAAGAGCGCTCAATACCATTGTAGGTAGAGCGGAATCATTTGACATCAATATATCACATACTAGTGCCGTTATCAGGTTGATAACAGCGAGTGATAAAAATGATATGTCACTTAGGGACGATAAAGGCACTAGTGTGTGATAAAAAGGTTATCACACTCGCGACTCAGCAATATCAGTTTAATCCCTCTCAGTACAATATCATATTGTCCCTCGTTCACTGCGGTCACTCGTGACAAATGACAATTATGATATTGTCCTCGAGTGATAAAACTGATATCACCTTATCCCTCATATGATAACCTATATACATATACAATATAAATACTGTATTACTTATATTATATAAATATTACTTGTAATACTGGTATATATTAAATATTATATATTACTTAATATTACTATATAATATACAGTAGTATATAACTATATACTATATTACTTAATATTACTTGTATATTACTAAAGTTTGAACCTAGGAGTATCATTAGATGTGTGAAGTTGATCGGCCAGGTAAGGGTTGTTGTAATCTTGAGAAAGACTATTGTTGGTGACTGATGTTTCAATGGCCTCAGCGGCAAACAATCAACTTCACACATCTATTGTATATTACTTGTATATTATACTGTATAGAACTCACAACTAAGTTACTATGCTCTTGGCAAAGGCCTCTGTAGCTCAGTGGTCAGAGCACTGCATTAGCATTGCAGTAAGTAGAAATTATATACTCTACCTTCTGAGTATAACTTTTTTATACTCTCACAGTATGGTCTCATGAAGGTTGAAAAATGTGGTTTTCCTTTTCCAAACCAAAGACCAGCAAATACTCGATTAGCTCGAGAGAACCTAAAAATTTAAAAAAGTCTCTTTATTTTGTAACAGTGGATACGATATATGTATATTTAATGTTTGCTACATTACTGTATGCATGTAAACATCGCTGACAGTGATTATTAATTACCTATCTCTTGGTGGAAGCTCGTTGATCACAAAGTATATGGGCCAAGCCCCAGATCGTGATGATCGAACCAAAGCAACACCATCTGTATTTCCCAGCAGGGAAATGTGCATTGGATTTGAAAGAAAACCACCAGGTCCAGAATGTTGTTTATATACTTCACCATCAAAGACATCTTCCACAGTGCTTTCATCAGCTTTTCTCCGTTTAAATCTGTGCTGTAACTTATTTATCGCACCAGGTTCTACATCAAAATAAGAAAAAGAAAACTTTTATTTTTATTTTTTTATTAGATTCGCCATTATTTTTTTATTTTCACCATTTTAGATTCGCTATTTATTTTTTGATTAGATTTGCCATAATATATTAGGGTCGCCACCTACCTATACTATCAAGTTTTGTGACTGGTTGATTCAAACAATAAAACAATATAATCAACCACAAAGAAACCAATGTCCTAACCCTATCACTTTTGTTCCATATAGCCAATCACAAAACCTGTTCATTTTAGGTACGTATTTACCCATATATTACGGAGTATAGATATTATGGCAGGGTAATACTAACTACAAAACCTACAATAACATATATAACTAAGGAAGATTATAAATAATTGACACTCAAATTTTCCATTTCTAAAAAGTCTTAAAAAAAAAATAATTTATAAGTGTACCCTAAGAAAAACTTTATTCAATAAATATTCTTACTTGAGAGAATTGTTTTCAGCTGCTGCTCAAGGGAGATCTCCAAGAATAAGGATTCTGTTGACAGATTACATTTGCAATATTGACAGGTACTTCCATCACGAGGTTCATCTGTCCCACTATACACCTGACAATTCTTATTTGGACAGTAGTAATGTTTATTGATAGGGTGATTCATGTTCTCATCAAAGAAACCATAAAGTTTTTTTACTGTCTTAACCATCTTTGATTCCTTGGGGCAAATTAAGTTAATAAAGTTCAATAGGTCCTCAACTGCAACACCAGATAGTTTATGCCTTGTCAAAATTCCCATTAGTAGAACAAGGCACTCCTTGACTGTCACTTGTGAGTTCTCAAATAATCGCTCTTCTCCATTTATTTTATCTTGTGGCAAAACTGTTGTAGTTATGGACTGCAAATCTTTTAAATCAAAAAATACATCTGATTCTTCAAAAAGTTCAGTATCAGCAAGTGGAGTCACTTCATTTACAACACTGGAATCATCATGATTATCAATATCATCATAACATGTATGTACATGCTCATCTTCAAAAACTATCAATCTAGGAATCACATTTTCATCTTCCATAACATAGTCAGGATTTAATGTCTCTCTTTGGTTAACTTCTAGAATAGGAATTTAAAATCAATTAAAGAAGAGGAAAAACTTCTATATAGCATGAAACTCAATATATATACTTCTATATAGCATGCAACAACATTCAATTGCCAATGACAACTGCTTGTGGAAATCCATTTGCCTAAAATGTAACTTGGCACGTCGCCTCGAGAAATCCATCACTTGTTGTTGTTGATTTTTGCTACAGACTTTTCTTTTCACCTTAGTATTTATGTAAATATAACCTCAATTTTTTAAACTCTTTATTTTTAATTATACACGGGGCCACAGTAATTGGCGTAAGCTGTAGTGGTATCCCTGCCAGACTTATATTTTATATGTTAATTTACTAATGGCGAATCGAAATAAATAGCATGGCAGGGCGCGCATCAACCTCGTACCCAGGGTCTTATCTCTGTTCCCTATCCCCGGGTTCGAGGTTGGGCACACATAGACATCTAGAGAGCGTGAAGCATAAAAAACCAGAATAACCAAATAACACACATGTAAACCAAGACGAGCCTGTCAACAATGGAGGAACAACAAGATGTTTCTAGACAACATTCAAAATTGTTTTGGTACAATATATCGAAGTGACTATATGACCGGCAGTTTCCATTGTTGCGACCTCGGTTGCGACGGCCGAATCTGGCGAGTTCAAATCACACAACGGACATCTTTTTTGTGTATTTTCTTTCAATTTTTTTCGTTCGTTTTTCTCTTGATTTTTAACGGTTAGGGTTAGGATTTGGGTTGTGATTAGGGTTTATTTTAGAATTATTGTTACGATTACCGACTGCCGGTCATTTAGTTTTTCATAAACCGTGACCGGCTGCCGGTCATATAGTCACAACGATAATATATCATTTATAGACTCTCTGCTCGGGGAATTTGTCAAAATATTACCCCTTGGATATCAATATTTCATCGAATTCCCCTCACTCCTGGTCTGTAATTGATAAATATAATATTGCAATATTCATCTGAAGAGTGTGGTATTAAAAGCTTCGCTTGCCGAGACTATACTCACCGGATACACTTTCAACCAAAACGGATTCGTTTTCGTCTAATTCGTGAAACACAGCTTCGACTTCGTCTCGTTCCTTTTCGTTATGTTGTTTTGAGTGTTTCTCTCCACAGCCGCATCCAGTTTCCATTTCTTCACAACCGTGATATTTCAAGTCTGATGTTTTAAGCCCATGAAGACAATTATCGTCGTATCTTTCCCGTTCGATACCAATATTCAGAACTTTTGGAACACTGTTCTTTCCATTACTATTATCGTCGAATTGTAGAGGTCTTTTGAGTCCGTGAATTGTAGCAACGTTCTTCGCCATGGCGCTTCCCGATTTGCGATATTTACGAATATGGGGGGGTTCAGGCCTAAGGGGCGCCCCCCGTTTACGCCAAATTGAAATACAACCCAAGCCCCCTCTCGGCGATATGGAATACCACGTGATAACAATCTTCAGTTTGGACCAATCACCACTCGTCACACTTTGGGTTTTCTGAATTGTGGGATAATCAAATGTCACAACCACTTCACCACAACCACTGATCACAAGCGTGTTTGACAAGAGAATCAGGACAAAGGTTTTATTATTAAAAGGTATGTGAAACACCAAATAAGTAAATAACTTCGTATAATGCGTTGTTTTCATAGGCTCATAGCAACATTATTTTCTCCTTGGGCCATTTAACCGTCCTAAACCATTGAGTTTAGGCTTTATTATGGAAGATCGATCATATATTTGACATTCATTTTACTTTCTACCATTTTAATATTTATTTGATAGTCAGAGACTCCGAGTCATATTTACACTCACCCAGTCTTGAGTAATATGATGTTTTGATATGATGTTTTCATCGGTTTTTCGATAAAACAGACATATCTAATCTATTAAAATTTGTAAACGACCACAGTGACACTTAAAGACGTCACTGATTTGTAGCCTTTGCTGTTTTATCTGTCGCAGATTTCTCCTTCCGTTCACTTCTGTATCAGTAGAGGCTTTATCGTCTATTGATTAAAAGGAAAGATTGATATGCAAAAGCATATAATATGCATGCTGTGGCGAACATTGCTCCGGGTTCTTTTTGGTCCGCCATCTTGATTCTTCTCAAGATTAGTTTACAAATCTCATATCTGAAAATTTTCATTACAGGTCATTTAATAACATGAGAGAATTCGCAATAGTGTCGTGGAAGTCCGTGGACGGTGTCGAGCTCCAGAATGAGCAACTAGAGATTGTTGCTGTTCAAAAGCTGATTTTTAAAGAAGTCAAACCTACAATAGGTCTGGAGGTAATGATGCAGTTTCATAAGAAGAACTGGTCTGGAACTATCTTGTCTATTCATGGTGAGATATTGTTAAACTTTACTAAAACATTTAATGAATCACATTGACATTCCACCACATGCATGTGTCATAAAGGAATTGTAGCTATATATAGGTCTAGGAAGCCTGGGTGCAGCCAATGGTAGCCTCCATTTGGGTGTTTGTTCCTGGGCCTCTTGGCTAGTATCTAGATTACATGCATGAGAATATTTGGGTTAATTCCTCGTGTACAGGAGAGATAATAGACACAGACTACGTCATAGACATATCAAGGTTAATTTCTCTGGATTCAGAAGCTTTACAAGAACAAAATTCCTAACCATAACCCAAATAAAACTCTAGTCCTAACCCTGAAATAAAGAAATACTAACCCAACCCCTAAACCTTATTATTCAATGCAACGATATTCTGTGTCTGCTACCCGAGGAAGCAACCAATATTTGGCATTTATACTCAATTAAGTGATGAATTTATATAAACTTCACACCCGCCTGGGAAAAGTTGTGGAAAATGCAACTTCAACGCCATCCAACTGGGAATTAATGAACACCAAAGTCAAATGTTTTCCTTCACTATAACTTCAATATGTAATTAGATAATTTACTTGCAGCTGCTCAAATGCACAGGGAGGTTAATAACTTAATTTGGCACAGATGCATATTTTAAATTGCTAGCAACTCATCCCAAATTGGGCAGTTTCATTTTTTTATATAATAAGACATGCATGCAGTTCACCTTGGCATATCATGGTTATTTACATGTTTTGATCCAATTTAGATACCCAGAAACATGCCAAGGAAGAATATGAGGCAATGGTAAGCATAACTGAACCAGCTCTCTCTGACATTACCAACTCCACACGGAAAAGGAAAGTTCAAGATGACTTCATAACTTCGTCAGGTAATTATGTTATTATAACTTGAATGTATGCATGGTGAATTGAATAACAAGTGCTAATCTGTGGAAACTCATGTATTTCTGCTGGTTACCAATAAGTGAAAAACTCTTACCCAAAAACTCTTGAATTATGTAACAATCAAACAATGTGTATGTTCTCACCACTGATGCTCCCACAGCAATAATAACTCACCCATTAATTTAATATTAACTTTGTTTGGCAATCTATTCTACATGTAGACGAAGGGGATTCCATTAACTTAACTAGAAAAAGTCATGACAGATTGAACCAAAGATTTACACCTAATGCTAAAGAAAAAAATGGTTAGTTATACTTATGTACAGTAAGTTCATAATACCTGGAACAAAACTTATTGGATTTCTATTAATTTACTTGTAGAAAATACAAACAAATCTAAGAAACAGAAAACACCAAGCAAATCTGCAGTAGATCGAACAGGTATATAATCATATACCTGGTGTAAAAACTGTAAAACATTCATAAAGAATATTAATAAGGCGGCCATTTTTGAATAAGGTCTATAATAAAACAATATTGGATTCAGCATACATGATACACATATCAAGAATTATCCAGACCTCTGTCAATGTTCTCAGCCTTTGGCAGATAACATTGACCTCAGTGAGCCTGGATAATTAATTAATTATTGATATCATGCTCAGCCTCATCCAATAATAACAATTTACTCTATAAGACTGTTTGATAACCATATGCATTACAAGTTTAATTGAGATCCTGTAAATAATGTGAAAATTATAAGCTCAAATAATCTGTTGGAGGGAGACATGTGCAATTGTTATATAGCTGTGGTTTCCCTAGATATAATACAGACTGTCATTGGTTGACTTGTGGTCACGTGGGCCTAGATAAATTCAAATGTCTACCGAGCAGGCAATAAGTTGTTAATTATTGCCTGCTTAGGCAATAATTTTAAAATTGTTAAAACTTTTGCATGGATAGCCTTGTATGTTTAGTTTTTCTTCATCGCTATATAACAAAACGCTTAATGTCTGCTCCCATGTCTTGATGTTTGATGTTTCCCTCGACTTCATCTCGGGAAACATCAAGCCTCTCGGGAAAACAAAACTAACCATTTCCCTCGAGAGCAGACATTAAGTGTATATTGTTTGAGGTTAAAATTTCTTTAACTATGGCTATATTATGTTATTTGGCATGATTATAGCTATCTTTATTATAAATATATATTTAAAAGTAATTATTAATTAATACTAAATATATTTATCTGATATTGCTAGTCAATGATATAACAATGTTTCAAGTGTGGTATAGTGTTACAGAGGGGAAGTTATGGAGGGGAAAGTTTATTATTATATGGAGTACTGGTACCTCATTGTGTTATTTTTCATTGATATTAATACAGTAATTCTATTAATCCTCATAGATAAAATTCCTGAACAAACTAGCAAATCTGGGCCAGAAAAAAAGGTGACTCTTCTGCTTGTTACTAATTAGCCTAGCTTCTAATTATAAAAGTGATGGCAGTCCATCAGGGTGACTAATTGTTTTATTAACTGAGTGTCTAAATATATCTTTATAGATAAAGAAGTTGCAAAGAAGGCAACAGAAGATTTAATGAATTCCATTTTAATGGCACATTCACTTGATGATCTGGATGCTTCAGTTGGTAGCTCTGACGATGAAATCTTCAGCCCATCAACAACTGAACCTGTTAAAGCAAGCACTCCAGTACACCCACAGCTTGGACGGAAATGCCCAAAGTGCACCAACCCAAATTGTGCTCAGGTCAAAATAAATTTGAGAAACGAATTAAATGAAATGACAGAAAAATATAATAGGTGTAAGTATATAAGAAGCTCTGATAACCTTTGTGGGTTATACTGTATTTCTGTATGACTATGATTGCTATATAAATTTTCATTGCTGGCAGGCTGTGTTAAGTTATTCAAGTGACTTTGTTAGATTTCGAACCACTTGGGTTCACACAAACTTTCAAATTCTCCCATATTTGATCCTTAAAGTTTTGCATGACATTATTAAATCAATCAAAAACCGTTGTGGTATTGATATTCACTGTGTTTAATTATTAAATCTGAGCTTTTGACCCATGTACCTGGGTCGTCTTCAGAGAAACTGGCATACTTTGTTGACGTTAGCAAACTTGTATGCTAGTTTCTCTGAAGATGACCCGGGTACACAAGCTGAAAGCTCAGATTTAATAATTAAACATGGTGAATACCACAAAATCTCCCATATTTACTCTCACGTTTGCAGATCAGGCTATATAACCCAGGCAGGCAATTTGTATTTCATAAATATTGTTAATCAATGAATCTAATGGACATGTATACTGTTTTCAACAGTATGTGAAAGTGGCAGTGCTGGAGAGAGGGCTGAAGTTTCTTTGGTAGAAACAGCTTCTGGAAAAATTCCACAGGAAACAGCAGTTCGCCAAGGAGTAAGAAAACTTAACATTATAATAATCATTGCCATCTTGACACAAACTCCTTCATGATATTATTCAATTTACACTTTTGTAGCTAGCAGAACTGGCGAGCGGAGTCTGGTGCTGTCCAGTTAGAGCTAAAGCGATCATAAAAAGCTCTAAATCAAGAACAGCTGTTGCCTGTGCTATTCTGGATATCTTTTATCCAAAAGAAAAATTGTCAGGCAAAAGGCTGATTGAATTAGATCCTGCCATTGTTACAGCAATTATTGGTAAGTACTAAGTATATAATAACTATGTTGCCCAGTTTCAACCACTATAATCTGAAATTAAACAAATTTATGTTGTTATTTCAATTATTTTTTTCAGATTTCTCACTTGTTGCCAAGATCGAAATAAGTGAAGAAAAACAATGTACTGCAGGCATGATCAAACAGGCTTTAAGGACTAAATGTAACCAGCTGGTGTTTAAACAACAACGTCCTGCATACCACAAAGGTATGTATTATATAATTATATAGTATTCAAAAAACTTTCATGTTAGTTCTTTTCAGTTTTCAAGAAGTTAGTAGCAAATTATATTTACAGTAAAATCACAGTTTTCTGGTTATATTTTAGATAAATATGCCAATAAGAAAAAAGCAGTGAAGAAATAAAGTAAAGTCCACTAAGGCATGATGCCATGGTGGAAATTAAACCCACAAACAATGAAAAATTCTATGTAAAAAGCTCGAGAGCTATTTACAATTTTGTATTTATATCAACTATCAAGCTATTACCATATTTAAAATTACATGCTACTTTATAATAAAGCAAAAACTATTTATATAGTTCCCAACTTTTGATATGTAAAATAATTCTATTTGTATATTTTCTTCTATAGCTTTTCAATAATAAATCATTTTAAATTTCACAGTATGTCTTCAATTTATTTTCTTTCACCATCTAGAGTACGGTACTGCATGATCTATATCAGAGTTCTTCCACGTTTACTATTTTGGATGTATTTTAATACTATTTAAAACCTGTTTTATTTACTATTTTGGATATTTTTAATACTATTTAAAACCTGTTTTAAAGTAAAACTATGCTTAAAATAGTATTAAACTATATTTTAAATAGCATGGCTTTTTCCATAGTTTACTATTTTGAATGTATTTTAATACTATTTAAAACCTGTTTTAAAGTAAACTAGGCTTAAGATAGTATTAAACTATATTTTAAATAGCATGGCTTTTCCATAGTTTACTATTTTGAATGTATTTTAATACTATTTAAAACCTGTTTTAAAGTAAACTAGGCTTAAGATAGTATTAAACTATATTTTAAATAGCATGGCGTTTTCCATGGTTTACTATTTTGAATGTATTTTAATACTATTTAAAACCTATTTTAATGGCTGATCCGCTTAAAGCGCATGCTTTGGAAAAGTTAAAACATGTTTAAACTATTATTTCAAATAGTATTAAAACAGATTAAAACTATAATAAAAATCGTTTACAAATAGGGTTGACAATCACTTTCTAAATACATTTAAAATAGAACAATGAACTAGATTTAAAATAGCTTTTCAAACTAGTATTGAACTAGCTTCAAAATAGTGTTTGGTTTTGTAAGGGTATACAGTATGTGCATTATGCACGGTGATATAATTTAGATACTATAGTACACAATGTCATATATATGCTTTGTTACATGGCAATTAATATGGTATCTGCAATCTGCATTGTTATTATTAGTATTATTGTTAATGCATTATTATTATTAGTATTAATAATAATAATAATAATAATAATAATACAATAATATTTATACAGGATAGCCCCTTCAATGCTAACACTGGTATCAATATATGGGGTCTTGTTTTCTAACAAATTACAGTTGTTACAAATGTACAGTACAATGTTACAAAAACTAATTTTAACTCAAAAGTTGTATATCCTTCACATATTGTCAATTAAGGCAATAAATAATGGTGCTATAACATGTATGAAACAGATTAATTGAAACATGGAAAATAGCTCTTTACTGGTAGATATGATGTTAAAATGCCATGGAATTTCCTAACTAGCATTACACAATGTAACTTGCTTCTAATACAAGAGGTACAAAACTTGGGATTTCTATTAACCAATCAGTTTCAATTCCCGACTTGATCGAGGAAAGATCAGTTTCCCTGACATACATAGAGACCTCTGATTATGACCATCAATATTTAGTTATCCATATTCCTGCCAGCTCCACATCACAGTAGTCCAATGTGGGTAGAATTATCAACTTACTGTATATAATCTATCCACACCAACAATTGGAGTAGAATCCCTAATACGTCTTAGTAAATCTAATTTGAATGGACCCCTATACATTTGTAGCCCTATACATGCATATAGCATGCAATCCGTAGACATTTGAACGAATTTGATTTTTTTAAAGGACACTTTTTGTATGATAGAGATGCACTTTCTTCCTTCAACAGCCTTTGGTGTCTATATACAAAATACTGCATTGATTATTTCGTGAGTCATCAATATTGTGATAAAAGTAATTTCTTTCTTAGTGATTGATGGTAGAAACAGCACTATTCTGTTGCTGCACTCAAAAATTTAAAAATGCCAAAATGCCCGGGTCTTGGAAGAGGCCCGGCCACATCGCCACCGTCAATCACTTGTGATTGGTGTATTCTGCAGACCAATGAAATGTTGCAACCATTATGCGTATTGCGTACCTACCAGTAACACAAAGTACCGGCCGTTCATCTCGACACTTTCTCCAATTCCGCTGGCTAAAAGCATTTATTATACATTCAAAATTAATTCTCGTTTCCTATTGGTCAATTCCAGTGAATTCTTAATCTCTGGCAGGTGCGACCTCATTTCTGTTGAATACTGTGAATTATTGCACGAAGGTGTCCAAAACAAAAATTATTTAACGCTGATGACGTCACTAGGACCAAGCGTGCAAAAATTTCAAATTAAAAAATGCCTGTAGTAGATTTGTTTGTATATTTTTAGTAAGACTATCTTGAACAATGTATAATAAAACAATTATTGGATTCGGCTTATGCATGAGATTAAGAGTTATCCAGACCTCGGTCAAAGTTATCTGCTTTGGCAGGTAACATTGACCTCGGTCTGGATAATTATTGATATCATGATGCTCAACCTCATCCAATAATTGTATATTATGCTGTACTGTTACTACCATACAATAACATTATAAAGGTATGAGGTGTCTAAAAATATATATTGCAATTAATGGATCATTCATACATCTCATGGAAATTTATGGGAGGGGTACAATGCATGTCAGTCCTGGGGCCCGAGTTTTGCTCTCGCTGGCCTTGATGAATCATCAATAGTGTGAGACAAGTGCTGTAATTTATTTCTTAGTGATTTATGGTAGAAACGGCAGTAAACTTCCCCATTATTCTGTTCAGTGCAGGTGCCAGGTACTGCACCCAAAAAAAGTTTACGCTATTTAGTTTGATGTCCTATGGAAGAATTAAATTCAAACAACACAAAGCTCTCAGAGATATTGTCCACTGCAAATTTATTCAGTTTTGCAAATAAATGGGCTAATACCTAATTCAAGTAAAGGAACTACAGTACTGTATATGAGTTCTTAGAGTTAGTACTTCAAAAGATATTGTGGTCGGAACATTTCACTTTTGGCATGTCGTCATGGCAACCGAAATTTAAAATTATTATAACATCAACCCAAGTCAGATTTAGGGTTAGGATTTGGGTTAGGATTAGGGTTAGGATTAGGGTTAGCGATTATTTGAATTTCGGTTTGTTGATATATCGAGAAAGCGCCAATCAGACATCACGAAATCACTCTTTGAAGGGCTTTCGCTCGAAATTGAATAGTCCTTTCGCTCGAAATTGAATAGTCCTTACATAAGATATACCAATAAATTATGTGCTTTATTATAATATTGCAGAATAACAAATGTTAATACAGATTTTGAATGGCAGATTTTATACTTTTATTTAAATTATCCATCACATCCACAATGGAATAATTGCAATACTTGATAATTAGCTATATAGTGAGTGCCAGTACTGGTGGTAAGGATGTAAAAAAGTACAGATTATAGCTGTATTTATACTGCAAGTCTACAGGACTAACGAGGACCAACCTGGCTGGATGCCACCTTGGGCCTGGCTTACATTTTACTCACTTTAATAGTGTAAACATACACCATACTGGTTATAACAATCAGCATTTACGCTCATCTGATACTATGGCATATGCCCTTCTGGCCAATGGCTTAGTGTGTCTGTTTAAATTCACCTTTGTCCTGGACAGTAGGCCTGGACAGTGCCAGTCCTAGGCTTTCAATGTATATATTTACACAGCTTTTGAAGGATAAATACTGTATAATGTATACATGTTAGGATTAAACAAGTGGTATCACCCCACTGACAAGAAGCAGCTGAATGGAATTTCATCCTGAATTAATATATATATATATATTGGTGAAATAATTAGATTAACCAATATCGTTCTTTGTTGTATATTATGGGCTTTTGTCATTTCAATTTTTGAAATTGTGTTACCGGTGCTTGAATACCATTGAAATACTGGTACATGAATGTGCATAATTATATAATATTAATAAAAGTTAAGAAACAGAAGTCTTCTAAAAGAATAAAAGGTTTATCAGACTTATCAATTTGGTCTAGGATAAATTTAGGTATGGAATCTTTTGGTATCTGCTACTAACAATTAGACAATAAGGAACATGCAGATTACATTATTACAGTAGGGTACATGTATGTACTAGGTTATGCAGTCTCGTGAATACAATTGTACTTTGAGTAAAATTATGAGTATGCCACTGTTACGGTACTGTAAACATGCATGTTGAAATTTATTATTAAAAGCATAACTGACATAATTAACTTTAATTATGTAATATATAATTAATAAAATTATTATTTAAATTAATAATTATTAAAATTAATTATTAATTTCAATAATCAATAGTTACACAATTGGTTTCCAACCCTGCCTGCGAGACAATTGTGTCGGCAGACTTTCCCACTTGGGTTCTGTTCAGTACACTACCCACAAATTGCACCCAAAAAATAAGCAGTTTGAAAATCTGTTCAGTTTGGCAATATTAAAGCCTCAAACAGTAAGCGGGCGAGGGGTTGTTGCGTACACGTATTTCTAGTCTATGATAATCCCCTCGCCCAGCGCGAAGCGAAGGCCGAAGGCCTGAGGGAGAGGGTGCTAATATTGATCGGCGTTTAGTCCGTTATAACGCGAGAGAAGCAGTTCCTAGATCTAGTTCCTAGATCTAGTTCCTAGATCTAGTTAATATATATATATATATATATATATATATATAATATATATATATATATGATCAACCGTCCTCATGCGCGGCATCGGAAAATGTGGCCCTGGTAACTAGATATAGAGAGAAGCTGATTGGTAGACCTCTGCATTGGAATTAATATTTAAATTGCAACCGTCTCATGATTGCGAATGCAAAAATTGAAACGGTATTGAAACGGTTTTTCTGTGCGTTAAATTTGGCGTAATTTAAATTTAAATTGACGTCAGCGCGACAAACCGCTTTCCGGAAGAAGCCGCCATTCGCCATTCGCGAAATTTATATTGCCATAAAAACCAGCCATTTCCTCACAAAATCATCGGATGCAGTAATGTTAGACATTATGAGCTGATTTCAAGCCGAAACTGTAGTGTTGAAGGACAAGATAATCAAAGACAGACACAAGTAAAAGGTAAAAGGTCTATTATAATTATGTACATTGTGATTGTCACGGCGACTCACCGGTCTGTGTTGAGCAATTAATTTGCCTTTTCTGCATAGTTTTTTTGGTTAGGGTTAGCAATTTGGTTAGGATTAAGGTTAAGTTTAGGATTTTGGTGTTATTTACACGCATTTCGTTGAATTCTAAGAGACTATAGCGTCGTACGGCTACCGTACGAATAGCCATTACCTTCGGTTCAGTTCAGTTCAGTGCTTTTTACTAATTGACTTGCTAATTTTAATATCATTTAAAAAATTGCACACTGTATTGTGTATTTGCTCCAAGCTCCGAAATCTAATAGACACATTTTGAAATACTTAACAGAGAGATTTGGGAAAATTTGAACGTGTGTAACGTTTTGAATTTTCAAAACATATATGTACTGTATAATATTTTGACAGTTGCAATTAAATCCATGCAGTGTTAAATCAGGCTTGGACTGGCCATTGTGCCATCTTGTGCTAGAACAATGGCACTTTGTGGCAGCACAATGGCCAATGGCTGGCCATTGTTCTGGCACAAGATGGCACAATGGCCAGTCCTAGCCTGTACAAAATATATACCATTTGTTCTTTATAATACTGCAGAATAGTAAGTGGTAGTACAAATTTTGGAATTGCATGTACAGTATGTTTATTATTTGATTAAAATTATAAATACTATATGCTTGATAATTAGCCTATATATATACAGTAGCTTAGGGTGAAAAAACATGCATACTATTGCTGTGTTTATATGACCTGGGCCTGGCCTACAATTTTGTAGCAACAAACAAGCATTACTATATATACTTGTCAGTGTTAATACTTAATATATACACTGCTGTAGTGAATAAGGGAGAGCTTGGGGGGAAACAGACGATACAGTACATGGATGATTGTCAAGCAAGATTATATCCTCAGAAAAATTATTCTGTGTCCCGGACGGGGATAACTTTCTGATTTCCAGTGAGATGCTCTGACCATTGAGCTACCAAGACTCAGATGGTGATGTGAACGTTACATTGATGTACTGATTCTATTGATATAACAGCAGTGTATATATTAATACACCCAATCATTAGTCATTACTGAAATATATAGTAACTGCTGTGCATAGGCACATATATCATTAGAACCAGTGCATAATTGTAACCTCTCTCCATCTGAATCTCGATGACTCAATGGTTAGAGGCCGTCACTGGCAATAAGAAGGTTATAATTTTTTCAACCAGGAATATTATGTTTCTGACGATATGATCTTGACGTCCATGTTTTGTATACTGGCATGTATTCCATATATAATCTGTGTTTACAGTACTCCATCCAATATGGAACATGTTAGACCTACAAATATACTTAGCTGGCCTAGTGGGTCACAACTTATTCTGTCAATGTAAAATACAGCTTATTATTATTATGTTCACATTGGGTATGTTGACACTGTCTCTACTATGTGTGTTAGCTAGATCATTGTCGACAAGCAGACTAGGCATGGTATTCTGAATATAGGTTATAATATATATGTGCACGGTGATATAATTTAGATACTATAGTACACAATGCCATATATATGCTTTGTTACATGGCAAATATGGTATCTTTAGGCATTATTATTATTAGTATTATTGTTAATGCATTATTATTAGTAGTATTAATAATAATAATAATAATAATAATACAGCAAGAAGAGTCAACATCATTGCCAACGCCGTTGAACGAATAACCAGAACCGATATCATAACTTTAGCCATCGCCGTAACTTCATGTTTAGATGTAGACATCGACTGTATTTCACCGTGAATTTCAATTAATTTGAGGGAGACTGAGTTGTTTTCATGATTGAAGTTGAGTTCATGATTGAATTACCGTGATTCTGAAGAGGAAGCAGTCGCTGAACAGTTAACCATAAGTAAATAACAAGGTAAAGGCGACCGAACGCCGGGTTGCATGATTCGCCTGACCGCCATCTTGATAATCCACAAGCCGACTCAGGATTTTGTCGCCAGCTTCACCTTCATCTTGCTTTAGGAAGTATAAGGACGATGTGATCCATGGTAAGCTTGGGCAAAGTGTGGAGGCTATATTCCTGGTCGCTGTAGAAAAGATCTGCAATGTGTTTGAAAAGCAGATATTTTCCGTCATTCCTGCACATGTAACGGCTGCAGGAACCTGACCCTGAATCACACAGGCAGTTATGCGCAGTCTTCATCAAATGGGGAGAGTCTGCAAAGAAATAGATGAAGCGTGATGTCGCAAAAACATTACATGTCTTGCATACAACATCACACTTCAGGTCACAAGAGATCTTGGAGTGAAGACGGAAAAACTTGCGATTTGCCGAAGCCCCATCATTCACAGCAGCACCACCCAACGATTCAGCCCGAGCTCCAGCATTGAGATAACTTTCCAGAAAATTGGCATAATCTGGAAGGAAATGACATTTCCTGTAAAAATATATGCAATCACATGTTTCAGGTCAGTGCATAATCCTCTTACAAGAAATGCCAAAGCATGAGAGGCCATAGCATCTTCTGCTAGGTTGGCAAAGTTGGACATTGGATCTCCAAGATCAACAAATCCAATCAAGTCCCCAGAAAACTTGTCAAAAGCAAGATTTGAATGGATTTCATCTCGTCCATGACAACAGCAACATATCGTTGGACACTCGAAAAGGAAGAAGTTTTCTCACGCAGACATTCAACGTTCTCATTGTTTATACCAGCTTTTGGCTTAAAGTAATTCTTGTAATCACGAAGAACCCTTTCACTTAGCTTGGAAGAACTAGAGCCCCACTATCTCCGAGCTCTCTGTATATGCGGAGGGTGATTTGCCATGTAGTGACAAGGCAAATCTGATAATCTGGGGATGGCATCTCCTTCCCATCTTGTTTACTTGAAGCAGGTTCATCTGCTGCTCCGAAAAGAACTTCATGTGAGGAGTGGCCTCTAGATTTTGCCCACCCATTATTTTGAGAAGGTCCTCTACAGATTCACTGACGGCCACTCCATTTTCTTCAATTTTGCTCTGCAGCTTCTGAACCTGCTCTTCCAACTATTTGCACTGGAGCCTTGCTGATCTCACAGTTGCACGTAAATTTTCTGCTCCACAGGCAGCAAATTAAGGCTTGTTTTGGCTGTAGTCGTAGAGATCCTTTTTTTTTTTTTCCTTTGCGATTTCTTCAACGCATTGCTTGCACTGGTACATGGTCCGCATGGCTTTTTATTTTAACCACAGTTCTCCAGAATAATTTCGCATTCGGAAGAAACTGCTTCTCAGACAATAACTTGGGAAGAGAATGGCGAATAATTGTTCCAGGTATACTATATTAGTAACACGCGTGGTTGGGTCGACAGCTACAGATTTTGTCTCATGGTTTTCAGCCGGTAATCCTTGACAAAGGCAGGATTTTTCCACAGAGGTCAGCAGTTCCTTGATATCTTGACCTTTCATTGAATTCTTTCTCTCAATGTAGATGGCGTGATTGTCAGGAATAGTCCAGTGAAACGCATACACAGAAAATTCTAACGCAGCATTGATTACTCATGCGGTGTATTTCGCCATTGTATGATCACCATCGAACAGCTTGATTTTCAACTTGTCCTCCGTGCGTTTATTTACAATCCAAGGAAGTACAGCTTCTTCGTCCAGCTCCTCAATCAACTGGCCCAAATTGGCAAAAGTTGGCACTGACAAACACGAGATGTCTGAGGACGTACCTGTAGTAGGCCTATCTTCAAAATTATTCCTTACCAGAGTCCGACCTTCTTTTATAGGGGTATCGTAGCTCTTCGTCGGTAGATTCTCCGTCGGAATACTGCCAGTTACCAAAACGTTACGTTTGGGGTCTGATAATTAAAACTGAACAGCAAGCTAAAGCTATGGTTAAACCAAATACAACATTATTTATCAAGAGATGCGCAAATATTATGCAAATATAGCAACAAATACACGGGAAACACTTACTTGATAAAATGCAGTCTGGATTGAAATGACGCTCACAGATATTTATTTTATTTATTTTTATTTTTTATTTCATTAGCTTCACCATTTTGCAAAAAAACACCAAAAAAGAAACCTAACATAGATTACACTATATAGTAATAAAACAATGGCAGGGTACCGCAACAGCATAGCCAATTACTGCGGACCCAGAATTTAAAAGTATATTTACAAATAATAATAACAATAAATTACTGTTATTTTAATAATGCACAACAACTGTCCAGGAGGACCGCAGTACTCCATTTCTACAGGTCAGCACTAGAGGCAATCCACTGAGGCTCTTTAACCGAGTGGGGACTAGGACTAGCTGCTAAATTATATTTCTGCCCTGCCAGGTTATCTTGACTCTTAGATTACCAATAATCGCCAATTGTTAAATACTCTCAGATTACCAATAATGGGTAATTGCACAACAATATATTGTAGGATTCTAGAACTCAACCCCAACACAACACCAATCCTAACCCAACCAAGTAGGGACTACGACTAGTTGCTAAATTATTCAAGTTCCTTAAGTTTTTAAAACACACAGGTTGGGAGTTAGGGTTACAATGACGTTGGAGGTGGGGATTAGGCGGGGGGTTAGGGTTAGGATTTGTGTTGGGGTTGGGTTCTAGAATCCTACAATTTACTGTTGTGGAATTACCCATCATTGGTAATCTAAAAGCATTTGACAATTGCCGATTATTGGTCTTTAATCATGTACTCCTAAAAACAGTTCAAAACAGTCAAAAACAGTTGGTAATATAGTAACTAGTCCTAGTCCCCACTCGGTGAAAGACCCTCGGTGGATTGCCTCTAGTGCTGACCATTTCTACACGCCGCCAAGATTAGTTATAAACAATAACTCATCATCACATGGCAAGGATCGAGATAACCAAATCCTAGCCCAAACGCAGAAACACACCTTTGCCGCCCCCGGATCCACAGCCGTTCTGTATTGATTAGTCTAATACTAGAAATACGTATACGCAACAACCCCTCGCCCAATTGCTGTTTGAATCTCACAGTACAGTACTTCTTTTAGTTCTAAATTACTTGAATTAGATAATAGCCACTTCATTTGCCAAACTACAGTAAATAAATTTTCAGTGGACAATATCTCTCAGAGCTTTGTATTGTCTGAATTTAATTGTTTCATAGGACATCAAAATAAATACATGCAGCCCAATTAAAACTTTTAATTTTTGAGTGCAGCAACAGAATAGTGGGGGGTCTACTGCTGTTTCTACCATCAATCACTAAGAAAGAAATTACTTTTATCACAATATTGATGACTCACGAAATAATCAATGCAGTATTGTGTGTATGGACACCAAAGGCTGTTGAAGGAAGAAAGTGCATCTCTATCACACAATGAGTGTCCTTTAAAAAAATCAAATTCGTTCAAATGTCGATGGATGGCATGCATATATTGCAAATGTATAGAGGTCCATTGAAATTAGATTTACTAAGACATATTAAGGATTCTACTCCAAGGTACAGTAAGTTGATAATTCTACCCACATTGGACTACTGTGATGTGGAGCTGGCAGGAATATGGATAACTAAATATTGATGGTCATAATCAGAGGTCTCCATGCATGTCAGGGAAACTGATCTTTCCTAAGTTTTGTACCTCTTGTATTAGAAGCAAGTTACATTGTGTAATGCTAGTTAGGAAATTCCATGGCATTTTAACATCATATCTACCATGCGTAAAGAGCTATTTTCCATGTTTCAACTAATCAGTTCATACATGTTATAGCACCATTATTTGTTGCCTTAATTGACAATATGTGAAGGATATACAACGTTTGAGTTAACATTAGTTTTTGTAACATTGTACTGTACATTTGTGAATATGTGTTGAAATTTGTAACAACTGTAATTTGTTAGAAAACAAGACCCCCATATATTGATACCAGTGTTAGCATTGAAGGGGCTATCCTGTATAAATAGTATTGTATTATTATTATTATTATTAATACTAATAATAATAATGCATTAACAATAATACTAATAATAATAATGTCTAATGCAGATTGCAGATACCATATTTGCCATGTAACAAAGCATATATGTGGCATTGTGTATTTGTGTACTATATAGTATCTAAATTATATTACCGTGCACATATATATTATAACCTATATTCAGCATGCCATGCCTAATCTGCTTGTCGACAATGATCTAGCTAACACACACAGTAGTGTCAACATACCCAATGTGAACATAATAATAAGCTGTATTTTACATTGACAGCATGAGTTGTGACCTACTAGGCCAGCTAAGTACTGTAGGTCTAATTGTTCCATAATGGATGGAGTACTGTAAATACAGATTATACAGTTATATGGAATACATGCCAGTGTACAAAACATGGACGTCAAGATCATATCGTCAGAAACATAATATTCCTGGTTGAAAAAAATATAACCTTCTTATTGCCAGTGACGGCCTCTAACTATTGAGCCATCGACATTCAGACGGAGAGAGGTTACAATGATGCACTGGTTCTAATGATATATGTACTGCCTATGCACAGCAGTTACTATATATTTTAGTAATGATTAATGATTGGGTGTTAATATATACACTGCTGTTATATCAATAGAATCAGTACATCAATGTAACGTTCACTCAACTGTACATGCAATTCCAAAATTTGTACTACACTTACTATTCAGCAGTATTATAAAGAACAAATGGTATATATTTTAAACAGGCTAGGACTGGCCGTTGTGCCATCTTGTGCCAGAACAATGGCCAGCCATTGTGCTGCCACAAAGTGCCATTGTTCTGGCACAAGATGGCACAATGGCCAGTCCAAGCCTGATTTTACACTGCATGGATTTAATTCCAACTGTCAAAATATTATACATATACGTTTTGAAAATTCAAAACATTACACACCCAAATCTCTCTGTTAAGTATTTCAAAATGTGTCTATTAGATTTCGGAGCTTGGAGCAAATACACAATACAGTGTACAATTATTTAAATTACATTAAAATTAGCGAGTCAAGTAAAAAAGTTAAACGATAAAGTGAAGCACTGAACTGAAGGTAATGGCTATTTGTATGGTAGCCGTACGACGCTATAGTCTCTTAGAATTCAACGAAATGCGGGTAAATATCACCAAAATCCTAAACCTAACCCTAAATAATCCTAACCCAATTGCTAACCCTAACCAAAAAAAACTATGCAGAAAAGGCAAATTAATTGCTCAACACAGACCGGTGAGTCGGTGACAATCACAATGTACATAATTATAATAGTCCTTTTACTTGTGTCTGTCTTTGATTATCTTGTCCTTCAACACTACAGTTTCTGCTTGAAATCAGCTGATAATGTCTATAGTTATGTTTGTTAAAAACAAACATTAACACTTCCTCACAAAATCATCGGATGCAGTAGGTTTTTATCGCCGTCGGCGAATGGCGGCTCCTTGAATGGCGGCTTCTTCCGGAAAGCGGTTTGTCGCGCTGGCGTCAATTTAAATTTAAATTACGCCAAATTTAACGCACCAAAAAACCGTTTCAATACCGTTTCAATTTTTGCATTCGCAATCATGTGACGGTTGCAATTTAAATATTAATTCAAATGCAGAGGTCTACCAATCAGCTTCTGTCTATATCTAGTTACCAGGGCCAAATTTTCCGATGCCGCGCATGAGGACGGCTGATCATATATATATATATATATATATATATATATATATATATATATATATATATATATATATATATATATATATATATATATATTATATATATATATATATATATATATATATATATATATATATATATATATACGTGTAGGTTTTGGTCTACGAAATGCAAAGAGTGCTCAACAACATATAGTTAGAGCAAATAATAGATTTTCGCTTACCTCAAAACTGGTCTGCTACAACTTGTTTCATCTGTAAAAGAATCTTCAGGCAGTGACCTGAAACAAGTTGTAGCAGACCAGTTTTGAGGTAAGCGAAAATCTATATATATATATATATATATTATATATATTATATATATATATATATATATATATATATATATATATATATAATTTTTAATTTTAATAACTTTGCCATATACATTACAAACATAAATACAGACATTAAGACAATAGGCTGGGTAACCGCAACAGCTAGTGCCAATTACTGCGGCCCCAAAACAAGTACGATGTAACAGTCACTTTAAAGATACATAGCGATATACAACACACATTAAATACAACAAATTTACTATGATATATACTAGAAACAACACGATGGTGGGTTCGTAAGGCTTCGAGCTCTATTACATTTTAAGCATATGCTTATCCATGTTCGTGAATCGTCTATGTCATATGTGTTGTTAAGTGCGTTAATGTAGTAGTTGAATAGTAACTTCCTGAAGTTTGAGAGTGTGATGTTTTTTGTTGTAATAGTTTTTGGTGGTATATTCCATGTTCTTCTTGTCCGAATTGTGTATGATTTTTGGTATGTCGAAGGTATTTTTGGTATTTTTGGTATGTTTATATTTTTGGTATGTATGATTTTTGTGTATGATTTTTGTGTATGATTTTTCGTATGTTTATATACCTATGAACCCGATCCGAGATCAGGAACCGCTTGCATCTCGCGTGATAAGGGACAAAACGCCGGTCGATATTAGCACCCTCGCCCTCAGGCCTTCGGCCTTCGGCCGACGCTTCGCGCCGGGCGAGGGGATTAAAGGACATTGGCAACAAAAATTAAGTTTGTCTAATATGAAAGAACTCGTAAAATGATAGAATAACCTATTTTACAACTTTTCTGTATTTTACTTCGTTTTTGAAATATTTCAGTTTGTTTGATATGTAAATGAGATGGTCTCTGATGTCAGGTACTGACTGGGTAGAGAAGTTTCACACATTAGTATATTAGTTCCATCTTCAAGTTTGTTTCACAAATTTACTTGGAAATGTGCGTATAATAACTCCTCATGATAATGAACGCTGTAAACTTGGCAATCACTGAGATATAAGACCTTTTTTAATGTGTGAAAATTCCCACCCAACACCTGACGTCAGAGACCATCTAATTTACATATCAAACCAACTGAAATATATCAAAAACGAAGTAAAATATGGGAAAATTGTGAAATGTGTTACTCTATCATTTTACGAGTTCTTTCATACTAGACAAACTTAATTTTTGTTACCAATGTCCTTTAAGAACAACAAGTGATAGTACGAGTAATGCTACGAGACGAATAGCGTAGAGTCTGGCTGCTATTAATAGCTCAAAAAGCGGACAAACAAACCAAATTTGACTCACAAATGATTGCAAATGAGCTATTTCTTTTGCTATGGCCGCAAAAATTATGGGTAAAAGCGGACAAACATCGATGCTGACGTCATCTCGACGGAGCGCTATTACATTACATATAGATGTTGTTGGCCTCACTCTGGTGTAATATCCATCGTCCGCAATACTAAACGAAGCCATTCTTCTCGAGCTTTCCTCTTTAACACCACTGTAACTTCGGGATCATCTGCACGAATGCTCGGGATCATAAAAAGGCATGCCCGTTCTTTCCGCTGGTCGCACAACCAAAAAACGCACAATTTTTCCCGAGCATATATGCTGATAATTGATGATATGTGAGGCACAGAAAAATAAACGAAGCCAACAATCAAAGCCAAGGTTTTCCTACAAAGGTTTTGAAGTGTAAAGACGTAGCTTTCCGAACGGATGCCGCTACCGCATCACGTGACAAAAATAAAATTGGTCAATAGGATGTTTTGTCACGTGGTTCAGCTAGCCTAGCCAGTTCCCCTTCTATTAACCGTGGCTTGAGTAAACAACAAATATGTGGAGCCTCTAGTTAACTTAATATGCAATTTATGAATAAATATTTGAAATGCTACGTGAAGATTGTACAAATGTTTTTCTTCACTGTTCTGCTTATTTTTATATAATCGAAACAAAATATACACTATAACGATTTATAAAATAAGTCGTGTCTTACGCACGCTGTGATTGGTCAGTTACCGTGTTTATATCAGGCTATATGGATGGATTACGCCATCGTGATACGCCATCATACGCCATCAATTAGCCATCATACGCATCAATTAGCCGCCATCATACGCCATCAATTAGTCATCATACGCCATCAATTAGCCATCATACGCCATCAATAGCCATCATACGCCATCAATTAGCCATCAATTAGACATCACGGCGCCAGCATACGTAGTAAGGAGAATTTACGTGTAGATAAAAAAAGATATTTGTACATTTTATTCGCTTTCTACGGGTTATTTTATAAAAGAAATAGAAAAACATTTTTATCCGTGTTTCCATACGTTATATAAACACTCGTGGAAGTTTGGGAGAACTCGAAATCGCGTGGAATGATGATGTTCTCGTTCTCCCAAACTTCCACTCGTGTTTATATAACTGTATGTAAACACGGAAAATGTTTTCTATTTATTAAATAATATAAATTCAATAATACAAGGTACAAACACTCGGCCTTCAGAAAAAATCAACAAATAAATATATACTATATCCGGATAAATATAGCATACCTTGACGCATTGACGACTTCCTTCAAATAATTCGTCGTTTTCAACTTTGCTGTACAGTAAAGTACGTTAACAAACCACGATCACCTCAACCTCGTACCCAGGGCATTTTGCCTCCACAGCGAAAGGTCGGCAAATCGGCTGGTCCATTCTATAATGCGATTGGCTTGTCATAAAACTCAATAGCGCTTCGTCGAGATGACGTCAGTACCGATGTTTGTCCGCTTTTACCCATAATTCTTGCGGCCATAACAAAAGAAATAGCTCATTTGCAATAATTTGTGAGTCAAACCGCTTTTTGAGCTATTAATATCAGCCAGACTCTACGCTATTAATTCAGCCGAGTATAATTTATTCATCTAAATCTGAATTTTACAGCAAATGAGAAGCAAATTACAAGTGATAGCTTTCTCAAAATTGGATATATGCTTCTTCATACCTTTTCTAAGAGATAACCATGGATGTATGGTGGATTATTAAGCTTGTTAGCTGCTTTTATGCCGACGAATGCTGACATGAACAACACTGAAGAGCATTGAATATTTCTCAATTATTCAGGTCAGCAAAGTAGACAAAGGCAATGGAACGAAAATCACAAAAATTATCATATCTAAACACCCATAAATTCCGGGTGTCATGTGACCAGCCGATCGCACGGCCATTTTCGCCGACCTTCCACAGTGGAGAAAAAATGCCCTGGGAACGAGGTTGCGATCATCTCCTTGCAAATATACCAGTGGAATATACAGCTTCCTGCTCGATCAACTCCATTTTAATAATCGCAAAAAATGTCGTCATGTGCCAAATACTGCGGTTGGCTGCGTAATTGAATTACTGGTTTGAGAAACGTTTGACCTGAATAGGAAATAGTTATATTTTGAACATATGCGCGTACAAATTATTAGACAGGCAGTTTCATATATTAATCATGTGGATCGAGTGTTAGCAGTGTGTTATTTTTATCATTGTTATCTCGCTGCAAAAACCTAGAATTCTCTAGACTGATTTGGTTTATAAAAAACAGATGGAAATCCGGTCTAGTGTTACCATGAAGTATATACCTAATTTCATGGTGGGAGGTTAGCACGCCATTTATCCTGGTCAGCGGCAAGCAATCGTCTTCTAGACGATCCTTTTATTAGTATCAAGGTTAGTAATTGGATTTTTACTGAGCTTTCCTGTATCGCAGAGGTTAGGGTTAGAAAACCCATTGGGCGAGGGGTTAGGGTTAGGATCTAAGTTGTTTTTGGGTTAGCATGCAGTTATATGATGTATGTCATATTATCGTAATATAGGCATCTCTCGCGGATACTTAAAAAGATCGCCCAGAAGACTATTGCTTGCCGCTGATTGATGGGACACACGTGGTGTACAACGGCATCTACCGCCTCTACCCCTAGCTTACAATGTTGGTTTTATCACAAATAAATGCTGCTGTGTGACCTGAACAAGGTGGAATCTACTGTAGAATGAAACAACATTGAGCAGGTGGAAGGGGGCACCAGAACAGGTACTTAAATTGTTATTTCAGGAGATGATTTATTAATTGTCTAATCGAGATTTTAAAAAGTGCCGAATGAATTTCTACAACGATTGTATTGCGTATGGCGTTTGTTTGACAAGATCGTCCAACGTTTACTGCATGGTCACGCGAACTGATCAGATTGCCAATAATATATCTTTAAGTAATATAAACAATAAACCATTTATAAATGCTCTTCGTGCGACTATACATGTAAAACGTGAGTGCATCGAAGTATAACATGTTTAAATTGATGCCAATTAGTCTAACTTTGAAAACAAATAAACAAAGAGAACTCTCAGTAAAAGTATATAAAATAACATTTCAGAAAACTTGTTTTACTGAAATCTTTAGAAAAGCTCCGTGATGATGACATCAACCTCCGTAGCGAAGATCGATATTCGCCTCGTAGCTACTCACGCATCGGTGAATAACCAAATTAGCTACAGGTACCCCCGTCGCTATCGGTTACTAACCCGGCTCAACGTTGCCACTCGAATCTTCTGATCTTTGCTCGATATTCCAGCGACAATTTCGTAAATGACCATTCACTTTTAAAATACTTCCATTTTTCGCGGTATTGGGAAGAAGAATGAAACGACAAGTTACGACTGATAGCCGATCAGTATCTTGAGATTTAGTAAGTATTTCAACATGAATTGTAATCAAGTTGCAAGAGTGATCTACCACAGTTTTCCCTTGTTGTAACGTTGCTCTGATTCATCTGGGCGTGCGGTACAGATTTAGCTTCGTCTTCATAATAAAAGTGAGCCACGTTGTGGAACACAAAAGCTCAAAGGAAATGAATCACAGTTGGAAAAGTTTACCGAAACATGTAAACCCGCAAACCATTGCAAATATTCTCTCCAAGATCATACACAGATGAGAGATCAATCATCAAGCGAAGGACAGGGAGATATTATTATGCTGTGTTGACAAATGTCAACAACCGTGAAACTCCGCAATATTTATCATTATGAAACATTATGTTTTTGTCCGATTTAAATCAATTCTATATCGAAATGATCATTTGAATCTTGCGAATCGAACGCTGTAGGTTTCGTCTACTTAAAATGTGAAGATCAGCCGATGTTATACTAGAAAATGCGTATTGCGATTAGTACCCAAAACTCGATTAGTACCCAAAACTCGTCTTTAAAATCAAAGGACATGGCTTCAAGATCTATTCGACGTTTACCCGATGATTTAATGCTTTTATATCCGTTAAACCGATATAATTTCGTAACAGACATGTTTTGTATACCTTGCCGTTGATTTTTATATAAGCTTTAACACACGCAGACCTTCAATCGAACAGATATTAGAAAAATAGCATTGCCGTATTTTAGTGTTGACATTACATTTAGTCTGCGTGTAGCATGGAAAATTATAAAAAACGACTCATTTTAAAGCTGAGAGCTTGGGCTACAATCCGGACTGTGATTGGTTAGTTTTAATTAACAAGCGCAGCGATTAGTTGGCATGTTTCGATGATCTCGAGTGTCACGCACGCAAGCTTAACTTTTTGCAATGTCGACCCGTGCTAAGAGTTGCTAAGAGGACGATATTCACTGCTGAAAAGAAGTTTTATTGCAAATAGAAAATGATAATAAGTTTGATAGTGGGAATGTTGCTGTGACTTTGTTGCTCGCATTACTTCTATACCCGTTTCGTGTTAAATTTACGTATTACTTTATTTGTTTATATTGTATCTTGATATATTTTATTAAAGTTTGGTTCAATGATCCCCTTGGTACCGGGGCTTTTAAAACCGGGGGTTCCACCGGTGGCGGGGGAAATAGCCGGGGATTAACACATGCCGCGCTATTCCCCGGGGGTCGGGGGGCCGTAGCTTCAATTGACTGGTGCATAACTGTGTCATATATGTATTATATGTATTTAGTTTGTTTTTTTATTATATAGGGCTCTCTTTGATAACATACTGCTTTGCTGTCAAACCAGTTGTTGATTTGCTTTAACGAATCATTTCATCGAAATCTTATATATAATAATTGATCGATATTACAACGAACATTATAACGATATAACAACGAACATCTTACTGTAGTTGTTACACAGAGATTCAAGCAGATGGACGATCATCAGATATAGAATATTATATATAATGTATCTGATATTATTTTAGCATAGCAATTTCACAAACTAGCAATTCATCGAGGATTGTTTCTTGTGTTCAATCGACGGGATAGTAATTTCAGATATACAATATTTTTCACAACGTTTAAGGTTCTAAATGTTGGGCGAAAGGAAGAAGGATGTGTTATATTCATGGTTATACCTTGGTGTGGTGGTCTTTGCTGTAAGTCTGATTTTGGGGATGATGAATTCTGTTGGTGTTCTTGTCGTGGTCTTCATCGCTTATTACAACGAAAGTAAAGCAAAAGCAGGTAATTTATGTCCAAATTATTCCATACTATTCCTACCGAAAATACAACGGTTTACGAATACCGCGAAGAAGTTAATTGTCATTAACGGGTAAATATTAACTGTATATACCATATTAATTCAACATACTTTTCAAAGTTTTAAACTGGGAAATCAAGTGCGATGTCAGTTACTTCTCATCAAAATTCCTCTCTTCTCCTCCACTTTGCGGTTGTGAACTTGACGTGGTTCCGGTATCCATATTTAAATGCATTAGCCGTAACTCCGACATAGGTTATTCTTCTCATGGCTGTCGTGCGTCGTAACATCAGCTTGGCAAACAACACTCTCAGTAAGGTATTTACCATCGGTCGGGCATTCATCAGCGTCGGCAGTTACATTTGCGCAAATCATTGTTCGTTGTGTCAGTTTGTTTAGCGTGGTTTTTCAGTATTTTGTTATTATGTTTGTTGATGATTAGGAAGCTTTTCATGTTCTCTAGACAACTGTAGCTGATCCGTAATGTATGGCGGTTGAAATGTTTGTTAAGTTTGTTGGAGGGTGGAAAATGTTTGTCAATGAGTCGGCCTGTGTTTGTTTTTACGTTTTTGCTGTAAGGCATTACATTTCGATGTCTGTTTCGTCTTTGGGATTTGTTTGTGTTGGAAATGTTGTCTACGTTTTCTGTAGTCGGTTCGTACGTAAGGTTTTGTGTCAAAGTTACTTATTTTTAATGCGTCATTGTATAGTGGTGTTGCTGCGTCGAATGTCTCTTTGTTACATGATAATTTGTTAATGCGTTTGTTTATCGATCAGGGCAATTTTCGGAGGATGGAAGGCGGTGGTTTGATAAGCGGTTAATGTAAAGTGGTTCGTCGTTTGGTTTTCTGTAGAGTCTGTACGTATCGTTTGTCAAGTCAAATGTTATGTCTAGAAAGTTTACGCGTTTAAGATTTGTCTGTGCTGTTATTTTCAGGCCAATTTTTTCGAAAATACTGATTAGATCATTTCTCGCTTTGTCGGCCAATCTTCCGGAGGTGGTATTAATAGTTGCCAAACCGTCGTCTCGGTATATAGACCTGTCATCTTTCCGAAGCGTTCTTCTATAGTGAGTTTAGGATGAAATTAAAAGTCCGACGAGCTCACAAATTTCAGCTCCATCGTAACATCCCACGTCAAATGTGTTGGCGGTGTTTCTTTTCGTCAATGCTCGGCCGTTGTTGAAGAGGAGGGATTTTCGGGCATGTTTAATAATTTTGATGTTGTTTTCGGTGATGGTGCTAAATTGCTTGCCCCAGGTGATTGCTTGGTCGAGTAAATGTTCGGAAATAGATGGGTAAAATAATACAATATCAAATGATAAGAATGTATGCTTGTTTTTATTGTTTATGATTATTTGAACCAGGAGATTGTGTCGTCTGAGTTACGCCATTGGTTAGAACACGTCTGTTCACGGATTTCATTGTTAATTTTGTCCAAGATGGTTTTACTGACCTTGCCGAGGTCGCTCTTTGCGGAGTTTATTAGGCGGCATTTTGGGTGATTTTCGAAGTCTTCTTTAGTCTTTTAAAGAGATAAAAGCAGATGTCTTGATAGATAAAAACAGATTGACATTGTCTCTATGCGGTTTGTGATACATTGATATTATCAATTATGTCGTCTTGTGCAAGTTTATATGTTTTCGTCACATTTTCGGTCAGCAGTTTATTGTAAGTGGTAGCGTTCATATCATGCATGTTTCTTGTTTTGTCGGCGAGAATAAAAACATTTTATTCATAACGTAACAAGACATAATTATTTAATACGCTTAGAAGTAAGAATAAAGTTATTTTCTATACGATCGCGATAAATTAAGACGGATACAACATCAAATCTCGGAGTTCACTCCTAAAACTCTTCCGAGGCAGCCATTTTGTGGGACGCCAAGCGCGCAAAGGATCACTTGCATGATACTCACTCTTTAACCGCGTAAACAGAAAACTGCTTGCCGTGACTGGGTATCGAACCGCGACCTTTCATTTTACTAGTTGAACGCTCTAACCACTGAACTACACGGTCAAGTTAGAGCGTCCAACTATAGTAAAATGAAAGGTCGCGGTTCGATACCCAGCCACGGCAAGCAGTTTTCTGCTTACGCGGTTTGGGCTCATTCACTCGAGAACATTTCATCTCATCATCATATTATCGAGTCAGACAATATCACAACATCACATATCACTGTCTGAACTACTGTAGTAATGTTCGATGCTGAATCGATGTAAAAAACGAGTATGTTTACGAAATTCAGTATATAAATCATGAATCCCAGACCTCCATCGCCTTGACCGTGTAGCTCAGTGGTTAGAGCGTTCAACAAGTAAAATGAAAGGTCGCGGTTCGATACCCAGCCACGGCAAGCAGTTTTCTGCTTACGCGGTTTGGGCTCATTCACTCGAGAACATTTCATCTCATCATCATATTACCGAGTGACAATATCACAACATCACATATCACTGTCTGAACTACTGTAGTAATGTTCGATGCTGAATCGATGTAAACAACGAGTATGTTTACGAAATTCAGTATATAAATCATGAATCCCAGACCTCCATCGCCTTGACCGTGTAGCTCAGTGGTTAGAGCGTTCAACAAGTAAAATGAAAGGTCGCGGTTCGATACCCAGCCACGGCAAGCAGTTTTCTGCTTACGCGGTTTGGGCTCATCCACTCGAGAACATTTCATCTCATCATATATATATATATATATATATATATATATATATATATATATATATATATATATATATATATATATATATATATATATATATATATAATATATATATATATATATATATATATATATATATATATATATATATATATATATATATATATATATATATATATATATATATATATATATATATAATATATATATATATATATATATATATATATATATATATATATATATATATATATATATATATATATATATCGATATTTTTGTGAGTGTTTGTTTCACTCTCCAAGATCTACTAGAAAAGCATCGGATTCTATCGTTAAAAGTTAATCGTGTGTGTGGAAAATGGAAGTAAGTATAGTAATGAAACAATCATTTTAAATACCATTCTATATATATATATATATATATATATATATATATATATATATATATATATATATATATATATATATATATATATATATATATATATATATATATATATATATATATATATATATATATATATATATATATATATATATATATATATATATATATATATATATATATATATATATATATATATATATATATATATATATATATATATATATATATATATATATATATATATATATATATATTTTCGCAACTGGTCCCGCTTTGGTCTTAAAATGTATATATTTCAACACTCGAAATTTTCCTTCCCCATGAATCCTTAGAACCTATATATATATATATAGTCACACCAGCTAACAAAGGTTCTTTATATACACTAATCGTGACGTAATAAATTATAAACGGATAAAAGGATAAAATATTCATGAATTCTTAATATCTATTTGCATGCCGGCATACGCTAGCTAATTCGTTTCTCAAGTTTAAAGTACAGGTGTTATGATCTTAAAGTACAGGTGTTATGATTTATATGTTAGGATCTTAATTTTTCATTTCTGTTCAATCATTAGTTGTATAGCTCCATATTATTGTAGAGCACTATACGATTCAAGGAAACAATCGTTACCTTTACTTATTATATAAGCTCCTTAAGTTGAGCACTGTATTTCCAAGAGTTGACATGGAAAAGAAAAATTTCGATTGCTCGACAAAGAACATCCCAATCCGACTAACAAAGAATATTTAAAAAGACTGATCGAACAGACGGGGAAAACCAAGAGAATGCGCTGGTGTGCATACCACTTCCTCAATCCGTCCCCAACAAAAGACCAGCACGAAACCTGTGGGTTTAACTCAAAGAAAACACCGCCGCAAATACCCGAGCTTAACGAATTCGAATCCAAGATGACTGATTTAATCCCAAACATCGAATTCAGACCATCTCGCCTCTCGGAGTTCCAAAAGAATCTATCCAGATATACTGAAACCATCAATGAAGACAACAATGTATATGTACCAGCAGATAAAACCACGAACTACTATAAGATGAGCGCCGACGACTATAAATCACTACTGAAGAAACATATAGAGAAAGAGTGCAAGAAAGCCCCTGTAAACACAGAAAACCATATTAACATCCAAGCCCAAACCATCCTATTAGCCGAAAAAGTACAGTCGAATTACTGGCACGTAAAAACTCCTTCATCTCCCTTAAAGATCATAAGGACAACTTCCAGCATAACCCCACATGCCGCCTAATAAATCCAACTAAGCCAGAAATAGACAAAATAAGCAAGCGAACCTTTGACAAGATAAACAAGTCCATCATCAATAAGACCGCCGTCCATAGACCGATTGCAAATATGGCGGCGATGTCATGAAAACGAGGCTTTTCGGTGGTTACCGTTGCTTGGGCCCGAATCTTGTTAGTTGATTGGATCACAATTGTTGGACCAAAGACAACAGTCAATCAATCAACGTGATTCGGGTCCTAGCAACGGTAACCACCGAAAAGCCTCGTTTTCATGACATCGCCGCCATATTTGAAATCGGTCTATTGCCTTTGATATTCTAAATTTCTACCCGTCCATTTCATGAGAGCTCCTGAATGACGCACTAAAGTTTGCAGCTATCTACAGTACACCGATATCACCGCGGAAGATAAAGAAATAATCTTGCATGCGAAGTAATCGCTACTGTTCAAGGTACTGTAGAAAGCGTCAAGGGAAACTAGAAGAAACGTATATCGGCCTTACCGGCGACCAATTCAAAACAAGATTCCGCAACCACACGTCCTCATTTAGGGACAAGAACAAAAGAAACGCAACGGAACTGAGTAAATAAATTTGGTCACTAGTATAGTAACATCGTAGTAACATCGGGTTTTCATTGAGCTGGAAAATAATGACCCGTGCTACCCCTTATTCTGACATAACTAAAAAATGTAATTTATGCCTAACAGAGAAATTATTTTATAATATGTAAACCGAACACCTGTACTTTAAACAAAAGAAACGAATTAGCTAGCGCATGCCGGCATGCAAAAAGATATTTACTTAAGTCATGAATCTTTTATCCTTTTATAATTTATTACGTCACGATCAGTTATATAAAGAACCTTTGTTAGCTGGTGTAACTATACGCACCTGACGAGAGCGGACCCGTCGGTTCTCTCGAAACAGAACTGTAGTGTAATGTTAAGATCTTAATTTTTCATTTCTGTTTAATCATTAGTTATATATAAGTACTTCCAGAAGATTTATTTACTGTCTATATATATATATATGTATATATATATATATATATATATATATATATATATATATATATATATATATATATATATATATATATATATATATATATATATATATATATATATATATAATATGTCTATATATATATATATATGTATATATGTATATATAATATATATATATATTATATATATATATATATATATATATATATATATATATATATATATATATATATATATATATATATATGTACTATTTAAAGCACGCGTAGGAGTGTTTTATCAGATATAAAACACGAGGCGCAGCCGAGTGTTTTATATCTGATAAAACACTCCTACAAGTGCTTTAAATGGCTTAAAAAACGACCAGCGTTTGGTAAGTTCGTTGGCGTAGTAATTTTGAAAAATAACGTTGTCTAAGCCGAGAAAATCAAAGCTAAAGTTTATGTAAATTAGGATGAATCTTTATCACATATAAAACCACGGACATGGTACTGATTTCCTTTGTGTTTTCCTCATGAATTATTAATGAGTTTTTTAAATATATATATATATATATATATATATATATATATATATATATATATATATATATATTATATATATATATATATATATCGCGCATATTTACTAAATTATCTCTTTGAAGCTAATACAAATCCGCTCCTTTGTGTTTAGGTTGGATTGCTTCACTATTTTATTTCTTGGAGTGTTGTAGTTATCCTGTTGCCGTTTACCTACGTCGCCGTTTTGGATTTCGCCCCGTCGTTCTATTTTCCGGTCTCCTCATACCTTTAGCATTTATCTCAACATCATTTATGCCTACCTTGAACTTCTTATTTCTTACCTACTCCATTGCATGTGGAATTGGTATAGGCATATTCGATTGTCTCTCTATTGTAGTTCTTCGCGAATATTTCAACAAACACCTTGGTTTAGCTACAGGTATTCGTTTTTCATCAATTGGATTTGGAATTATATCGTGGAGCTATATCTTGCCGATCTCCTTTCATGCTATTGGCTGGAAGAAAACATTTTTAGCTATCTCGCCAGTTCTTGGATTCGCATGTTTTGCTTGTTTGACGGCTTACCGCAGCCCAGCTGTTCAAGAGCCACGTAAACAAGATGATACAATCAAAAGCTGTGCTAAAAAAGAAGGATCGTCCCTCGAGTTTCTTCGAAACAAGAACTTCGTATTTGTTTTGATTGGTAGTGTGCTATTTGCTTTTGTCGCCTCAACCCCGTCCATATTTCTGGTAAGAATTATTCATTGCATTCGTAACGTTCACTGTATACTTTTGGCTATCGTGCCAATAGAAGTTTTCCGACAACAGTAGAGCAATTCATTTATTCACATTGACAAGTTCGTTTCATGAATTTCATTGAACAACTTCGCGATTTGAAAATCATTCGTTGATAGTTTTTAACTATTGGATATTCAATGCATGCATAGGTGCAAGTTATTGGCTACGTGTTCTCATTAGAGACCGTTCATTATTTTTCCTCAGGTTGGCACCGAATGGAAATAGGTCGGGTAATCCAGGTAGAAAACAATTACTGTATGTAGGGAAATTATTTTAGGTAATGTTTATGAAAAACAAGTTTGAAAGAGAGAATAGAAATTGCTCAGAAACTCGCAGAACAACGAATAATGTGCTCCAAAAACAAACTCTGATAAATTGCCAAAACGAACTGACTGTTGCCAGTTTTCCTTCAAATATTTAGAAAGAAAAGTGTACTCCGTAGTTCATATATCGATATTCGCCTTTAGTCGCCGATATTTTGAGACAATTTGATATTCACCGATAGTTTGAGACAATTTTAATTGGCAAAGCAAAACTTGAAGAATTAGTACTGTTTCGGCCATAAAGATCACCGCGATACATTGCCTAGAAACTGGCGAGTAATGAACTGAATACTAAACAAATTACCTGAAAACATACTACCGTTTTTGTAACAGTAACACCCTCAGAAAATCTTTATAAATTAAAGGAAATTCAACGACTAAACACATGAAAGTTAAACATTGTCGCTGCACTGACCGAAATAAAAACGCTTTAATATGAACTCATCTTTTTACTCACCCAGAATTCATTAGTTGTCCTTTTTCCTCAGGTTTTCCCATGTACAGTATTAAAATGTTTGCTTTGAGCTAAAATCCAGTAGTCTTTTGCCTTACTGTGATCGAACTTGAAAGGTTTTTAAAACGACCGGCTTCTGGCAGCTTGTCAAAATTACTGGTAAACAACTCCAAAAATGGTAATACCACCTTGGGAGAATTTAGTTTTGCCTTGCGTTTCGCAACAATTCCTGGCTAAATTATAATGAAACTAATCGAAATTTACGTACTTTTAAAATCACTATTGCTAATTACCTCGACGCCACTAAATATACACCACTATTCACTTCCACTTCGGTGAATAATAATAATAATTATTATTATTGTTATTATTATTATTATTATTATTATTATTCACCACTATTCACTTCCACTTTGTCGCGAATTCCCCCGTGTTAATTGATATTCACGACAAAACACAATGTTTCACGAAATATAAACTTTAATAAAAATCGAATAAAAACCTATTTTCCTATTTTCCCATACACCGTATGTCCCTATTTTCTCACGGTCGCGATCACAACAATTATTCACAATACAAGTCACCCCCACCCCCGTCTACAGTCCAATTTCCCACATACAGGTACTTCCACCCACATATCTCTTTTGAAGATATATGTTTAACTAAAGATTTGTATACTTCAACTTTGAGCACATGTACCTAATATATAAATGTCAACCAATAATGAATAAATTTATCTTTTCTTCACCTGCTGAACTAAAATTTCCTCTCGCCTGGCTATTTCCTTTATCTTCTCTTGCGCTTCAACGGAAGCTGCACGGCGGTCCCTTTGGGTTCAGATCCTTTTCCTTTGTTGGCTTTTATCACAGGTTAATTATAAGGGATACAAATGTTTGACAGGTCTTTCCAACAATCCCTTACCAGTCTTCACTCTTACTGCTCTCACCACACCGTCTTTTCCTGGAAAGACCTCTTGTACTATTGCTAATGGCCACTTGCCCCGATTCTTTGCCTCTGACTTTACCAACACCACTTCTCCTTCTTTCACTTCGAACCTTCTTCGATGATGATTGAGATTGTGCCTTTCTGGGAGAGCTGCCACGTACTCATTAGTCCAGCGAGACCAGAGCGCATCTTTGCACGACTTTAGGAACTTTGCACGTTTTCTTAATTCCGCATCCTCTTCTCGCAAAGATTGCAGTTGTGGTAGCATGTTATCAGAGTATATCTTTCTGGGCCGACCACGTTTTGCAATTAGCCGTTTCAGGTACGGGAGAAACTCCCCGTCTCCAGACTGCGTAGAAGCTCGAGATGGACCGCACGAGATAAACTACAGGCAAACAATGCAAAATAGGCTTTGCATTCTTGATTGACCTTTTTTCGATAGCGGATTGGACCTGCAAAGTCGATTCCGATTACTTCAAAGGCTGTATCGCCTTCAGTTCTACAGTTAGGCAGCAACCCAGGTGGAGGTGCTACCAATGCCACCACTTGGAATTTCTTCCAGCCCCAACAGTCTTTCATTACCATCTTCACAAGTCGTCGTAACCTTGGCACCCAATAGCTTTCTCGGATGACCTCCATAATCAGCCCTACTCCCCCATGTAAGGTCTCACAGTGCGTTCTCTCACTAGCTTCTTGGTAAATATCTCATCGTCGGGAAGGTAAATAGGATATTTGCCTTGAATTCGCCCACGACTCTCAAGGAGGCCTTCCTCGTTAACTTGCAGGTTGAGACTGCTTTGCACTTGTTCACAGCTGGGTGTCAGCTTGGTTCGTTGTTGCACTCGCTTGATCCACCATCTTTTCACACTTCCTACTTCTGCCGTTGTCAAGGGACCAAAGGATTTCTTACGTGCCCTGCTGTTGTTGATAAATCTCACAATCCAAGCACATGCAGATCCTGAGAGTGCGTCGAAAATCGTGAGTTTCCAATAGTTTGTCTAAATCATCTCCTTGGGCTTTGGGTCCGGATGACCTTGGCTTCGCTTTCTGAGACTTCCGAGGATGAGGTTGCTGGGTTAGGAGGCCACTCTCCTTGACCAATTAGCCATGTGGGACCATTCCACCAGAGAGCTGATCCAGTCACCGTTCCTCCTCTGCTAGCTAGGTCTGCCGGGTTTTCGGTAGTTCCGACGTGCAGCCATTCAATTTTGGATTGTGCTTGAATTTTCTTTACACGGTTATGGACGAACTGTCTATATTCTCCTTTCCCTTGAATCCAATAAAGGACCACTCTACTATCAAGCCATCCACATATTCTTGAAATGGGTAGACCCTCTAGTGCTTTCTCAACGTTCATGACCAGGTTGGTTGCCATGTGTGCCCCTATGAGTTCGAGGCGCGGTATTGAGAGGCCTTGTTTGGCTAGGCGTGACTTAGCAACTACCAGTCGTTGAGTAGTTCCAGACGGCTGTCGAACTACTGCATATACTGCGGCTCCTACCCCCTGTGTACTAGCGTCACCGAAGCTGTGCAACTCTATCGATTTATGGGCTCCTCGTAGCCAGTTATAGAAAGCGGTACGATTTATTCAAGAGGTATTGACCGTTCTCACTTCTTCCACCTCCAATTTAGCAGCTCGGCCACATCGGCATCCCAAGCACGTTTCTCGTTACACGTCTCTCTATAAATCAGTTTCCCCTCTAAAGATAATGGTAAGACCAGACCCAACGGATCGTTGATCTTGGCTAGTTTTCGATGGATTCCTCTCTTAGTTGGCTCGACAGTCTCGGATGGTATATAGTTTAAGTTTCAGTTCATCTCTATCTTTATCCCAACTTAGTCCCAACAGGCTGGCTTGCGTGTTTTCAGGCTGGAAGTGTCGCTGTTTAGCGTACGTTTTATCAACGTCTTGCTCGTCTTCTCCCTCTTCAAGCTTTGGGACATTTGAGTTCCACTTATGTAATTGAAAATCAGCATCTTAATGGATTGATCTTTCTGGTTCTGTGCTTCCTGCACTCTCGCTCCACCAGTAATTAGGTCATCTATACGTAGATGTTACGTCGTAATTCTGCATCGGTAATTGGCAATTTCTCCTCCAAGGTTTCCAGATGACATTGCAGTACTCCTCCAAGTAAGAATGGGGATGAAACTAACGCAAAGATTGTCTGTCTTCTCCGAGCTCTCCCTTATTGACTACAGCAGTGCATATATCAACACTAACCAGTATACAGTAATGCTTGCTTATATTACAAAATTGTAGGTCAGACCCAGTTCTTATAAACACAGCTATAGCCTGCACGTTTTTGCACCCTAAACTACTGTTCAGTATATAAGCTAATTATCAAGCATAGTATTTATAATCCCCTCGCCCGGATGGCGCGAAGCGCCGTCCCGGCGCCGAAGGCGCTCGGGCGAGGGTAATAATCTTGACGGGGTGGTAAAATGTCCGGTCGTGTACAATGTCCGGTCATTTGAGTCAGGGAAAATTATTCTGGAAAATGTTTGTCGCCGCGTATATGTATCCATCAACCTGCGGACATTGGTTGTCTTGGTTACGATGACGTGACCTCACGGGGAATAAAGCAGGTGAACAAGGATATTTATGGATCTGCAAGGATATTTACCTAGGTTGTGAGCGGCAACATTTTGTGTTATTTTACTCGAAAAAACGTGAAATGTACATGAAAAGGCGCAAAACAAAACTTCAATACTTATTCTGTGACAAAACCAACACAGCAAGAAGAATTGCGACAGAAACAAGTCAAAGCGACTCGAGCAAAGCGACTCGAAGACGAAGTGTTGAAGCAGATTTATGTCAACAACGGCTGCAGATATCCAATGTTATTCTCGTAATTTGTAGTACATATTTTGAAATTGCATGTACAGTATGTTTATTCTATGCTTGATAACGAGGCTATATACTGTACAGTACTGGTAGTTAATAGGGTGCAAAAACGTGCAGACTATAGCTGTTTATACGACCTGGGCCTGGCCTACAATTTTGTAGCATATAAACAAGCATTACGGACATGGTCAGTTAACAAAATATACACACTGCTGTAGTGAATAAGATGATACATGGATGATTGATTGTCCAACTCATATCCTCAGAAAATGATTCTGAGTCCCGAACAGGAATCGAACATGTAACTTGATTGCTTCTAAGCATTGAGCTACCGAGACTCAGATGGAGAGTGAAGGTTACAATTCAACATAATACATTCGGTTGATATAGGTATATGGTGCTGCCTAATTATGCAGCTTGCACTCACTACATCAGTGTATATATTAACATATCCAAGCAGTACTGATATAATATAGTGACTGCCGTACATATATCAATTGAACCAGTACATCATTGTATTCATTCTCTCTCCATCGGAGTCTCGATGACTCAATGGTTAGAGTCACCGGCAATCAGAAGGTTATAATTTTTTTCAACTGGCAATAATTTTTCTGAGGAGGCTTACGATCATCCATGTATTGTATACTGGTCTATATTCCATAAACAATCTGTGTTTAATCCATCCATTATGGAACATGTTAGGCTTACAGTAGCTGGCCTAGTGGCCATAACATAACTTATTGTCTCTGTGAATAGGCTTGGACAATGCTGGTCCTAGGCTTGTAATGTAAAATACAGCTTATATAGGATTATAGTGACATTGGGAATGTTGACATTCATTGTGAGCAGAAATTGATAGGGATTGAACAAGTACTGCGTCAGCTCGATCAATGTCAACAAGTAAGCTATGAATATCATCCTGAACATTGGTTATATATGCGCATGGTGATGTATTTTAGATACTATAGTACACAATGCCATGTCTTGTTGCACATACATGGCTTTTGTATTAATAATCATCAAAATATGGTATTTATATATATTATAATATATTATTATATATTATTATTATTAATAATACAATAATATTTGTGGATAGCCCCTTCAATGCTAGGACTGCTATCAATGGGCGTCTTGTTTCCTAACAAATTACAGTCCAATATAAACACATATTTATATGTACAATGTTACAAAAACTAATTTTAACTCAAAAGTTGTATAAATCCTGCACATTAACCGATCAGTTGCAAGTCCCCACTTAGAAAATATCAGTTTTCCTGCCCTGCATTGAGACCTACCAAGAACATCAATATTATATAAGTGATCCACATTCCACATCCACAATGTGGGTAGAATTATAAACTTACTTTATATAATTATCCACACCAACAATCGGGGTAGAATCCCTAATACATGTATAACCCAATTTGAATAGACCCCTAGACATTTGAACAAATTTGATTTTTTTTAAAAGCGGACCCATTGCATGATAACGATGCACTTTCTTCCTTCAACAGCCTCTGGTGTCTGTTTATACTAACTACTGAGTTGATTATTTCATGTGGCATTATCAATAGTGTGAAACAAGTAATTTTCTTGTCAGTGATTGAGGGTAGAAACAGCAGTAGACTTCCCTAATATTCTGTTACTGCACCCAAAAATTTGGTTTGATGTTCTATGAAACAATTAAATCCAGAAAACACAAATCTCTCAGAGATATTGACAAATTGTCCACTGAAAATCTATTCAGTTTGGAAAATGAATGGGTCATTATACCTAATAGTGTAGCATCTGGCTGCTATTAACAGCTCAAAATACAAACAAACAAACCAAATTTAACTCACAAATTATTGCAAATGAGCGGCTGGTACAAAATGCAGGTTGCAGATTGGGAATTTGCAGGTTGGAAATTTGCAGGTTGGGAATTTTCAGGTTGGGAATACAAGTTGTTTTCTAGACAATCTTTTTTTAGTTCAGCACGGTCTCTTCCTTAAATTAACCATCATCCTTAAGTTACAAATCGCTCTGAATTAAGGATAATGGTTAATCTAATGGCAATTGTAGGGTTAGAACCCAACCCCAACACACCATCAATCTTAACCCAACCCTAACCATAAATCCCCGCCTTATTTGCGAGTTGTCTAATCCTAACCTAAATCCTAACCCCAAATCCTAACCGCAAATCCTAACCCTAACTAAATGCAACATGGTCTCTCCCTTAAATTAACCTATTATCCTTAAGTTACAAATTGCTCTGAATTAAGGATAATGCTTGATCTAATGGATCATAAGAATCACGCATGCGTTTAACAGTCAATTACTAATCCACCAAGTATGGGAGACAAGGGTGCGGGGTAGGTATGGTTGTGTTGTAAAACATGCTAGGCAGGGGTTAGAAAACTCACTAGCCGGGTGGTTAGGCTTAGAAAATTCGCTAGGCGGGCTAGGGTTAGGGTTGTGGTTATTTAACCCTAATATTAACCCTAATCCTAACCCTAATCCTACCCCAATCTTTACCCTAACTAAAAAGATCTTCCAGAAAACGACTATATATTCCCAACCTGCAAATTCCCAAACTGCAAATTCCCAACCTGCAACCTGCAAATTCCCAACCTGCAACCTGCGTTTCGTACCAGCCCTGCAAACGAGCTATTTTGTTTTGTTATTGCCACAATAATTGTGGGTAAAAGCGGACAAACATGGATACTGACGTCATCTCGACGGGTGCTATTCAAGTAAAAGATCGAAAATAAGAACTGTAAGCAACTACGCTATAAATGTAAACGCTTCAAACAGTAAGCAGGCGAGGGGTTGTTGCGTATATGTATTGCTAGTTTTAATAAAATAATATACATACTGTACATGAAATTTCAAAATTTTCACCAACACTTACTATTAAGCACAAATGCTATATATTTTAAACTGCATGGATTAAATTCCGGTCCAACTTTATCAAATTATGTGTCAACATTATATCTGAAAATTATAAACAATGAAAACATTACACACTTTCAAAATTTTCCTTGTTGTTCAAAGGCTTTCCAATGGTATATCGTACAAATCAAATATCTAAAAAGGTTAGTGTACTGACGAAATAGCGTGTAAGTACAGTATAGTCTAACGTTTCGAGCGAAGGCCCTTCATCAGAGAGTGAAACGTAAAGTGAAATAATAAGTGAGTAAGACTTTTGTAGAATAAATAATCGCGTAAGACAAAAATAAGCCAATCAAGTGCGAGAAACAATAACAAATAATAATGAGATGTAAAAATATATATGAAAGTCATTTGCTATTTTTACCGACAATCACCAACAAACCATATACAAAAGGATACTGATGAGTGGGAGTGAAATAAAGAAATAGCCATGGAGATTAAGTGAGACAAACATCAATAGAATGAAAATCTTTCGTTGAGACCATGGAGATGAATGGTTCCAATTTTGAAAATTAAACACTTTTCTTCTCTTTTCCGGTAATCATTTCCAGGTGACATACCACAAACTTTCATGTCGGGCGACGGGTTTGTCGACACCATTGTTGCTTACGGAACGCAGATGTTGAGCAAATCTGTCAGAAAGGCTCCGACCAGTTTCTCCGATGTAGAGGGAACAGCATTTACTACAGGATATACAGTAAATGATGTTGGAGGAGGTGCATATAAAACTAATATGCAGAATAACAAAATTTGATTTAGGTCCGCAAATACACGTAGCGGGGTTGACGTGTGAGCAAGTGTAGTAACGGGTACGGGAACAGGAAAAGGTGCACGCTAGAATTGGTGCATTTTGTTTGAGGGCACTGTGTTGAAAATAGATTAATGAATTATCGGTGAAAATGGTAGACGTTTCCGGGTCATTTTTGAGCATATGAAAACTATATCGGGTAACGATTTCCATAATTTGAAGTTAAAGGGATGAAACGTTAAAACTAGAGGGATTTTGATTTTGTTTGTGGAATTAACTTGTAAATGTGATTTGAGAATGTCGGAACGAGTGTCGGAATTTTGAATAGCGGCGTCTAATAGATGAGAAGAATATCCGCGCTGGACAAAATAAAATAACGTTTCTAAAGATCTGGCCTCAAAATCTTAATTGGTATTCACTGCAACGGCGGCGAAGACGCAATAATTGAGAGTAAGGTATGTATTGTTTAGTGTGGTCAGGGTGGGAGGAACAAACAAAGGGTAACTGTGAGAATCAGTCGGTTTATAGGAGACAGAAGTCGTGAGCGCATCACCATTAATAGATACCGAAATATCCAAGAACGATACACAGGGTTCACTGATTTCCCATGTAAACTTGAGCGCTTGATGGAAATCATTAACGAAGAAATCATTAACGAAGTTAATGAATCTCTCTAGGTTTACACGTGAGCAAGATACAGTTCCTATACAGTCATCAATATATCTTCCAAAAAACTGGGATGATTCCTGCGCGTAACGTTCTAAGATTTGTTGTTCATCATAGCCAACAAATTTATTACCGTAACTAGGGCCAATCTTGGTACCCATCATAGGCATAGATACACCACTTATTTGTTGGTAATGTTCACCATAATGACTGTCATGCAAATTAATTTAGCGGTAGACGGATCTAAAAGGGTGCGCTCATCGCGATGAGGAATGACGGTGTATAGGGACTTGACGTCAATAGTGAAAATAAATTTATTCGAACCATAGAAACGGATTTGATCGAAAATCTGTAGGGCATGTTTTGTACCTTTAATATAAGAAGGTAAATTCTTAACAAAATGAGACAAAAAATTGTCTAAAAAGCTGGATATAAGTTCTGCTGGGAAATTTAAAATTTGTCAATAGATTTCTGAGCAATATACAAAAATTATATTTTTTGAAAATTCTGACCATTTAAAATATAACACACATAATGTAACACCTCCATCTGCAACTTGTCTCGCAATTATCCTATTTCGCGTATCAGTGCTCATGCGTATCTTGTCATGATACGCCTTAAGGTGATGTTACTCTACAAAATTTCGTGCAACTTGTCTCGCAATGGCATTACAAAACAATTTGTACGAACCATTGCACAATGTAATAGCTCCTTTAACATCTATATAGGTTTTCTTAAAAATTCACAGCGAATTTTCGGAGTATTTACCACGTAACGTTTGCGACGAAGCACGTCCAAACAAATGCATCCCAGGCAAGCCACTTGTGCAATTATCAATTAACTTTATGTAACATTATTTGTTTACAAAAAAATTACAAATATAATAAAATCTAAAATACCTGGATACAGTATGGTGTTCTTAGGAGCCTTATCGGTGGCATTCCATATAGACTCTATACGATAGCTTTTCGCGTATGTAGACTCTAGAATAAGATAAGAGAAGCTATATAAAATAAGCTAGGAGATTACAAATCGCTATCCCGACATTCCATGGTGATGCTTAATACTTTCTTCGACAATATGCGAGGAAAGGCTGTGCGTGTAACGCTCGTGCTATTTGATCAATTGCACCTGTTATTTTGTGTATGCGCATGGCAAATCGTTGATCTTGAGACCATGGAAACCATTTGGCCGTGCGTCTGAAAAGGTAATACCATTTGCTAACGTATCCTAAAATTAACGTTTATCGTGCCCTAAAATCTTGCACATAAAAGAGGAATTTATGAAAGTTATTTAAAAGTTTACAAAATTCTGTAAATCCATAAAGAAAAAAATATTTTTATACAGGCTTTTTAAATTTATAGATTTTTTGGCATAAACAAGACATATACAATGATAAGAGTTTAAAAATTGTAGTCACCAAACTTATTTTCGAGAATATAAATAAAAACTGTTATAAAAATAGGTACGCAACGCGTACATGCGTCTGATGACATGGACACAAGGTGTGACAATTAACTGAACAATGCAGCTTAAAATATGAAACAAAAATAGAAGCACGATTATTGTAAATAAATATATTATCGATATAACAGCGTATTTAATATATTATCGAGGCTACTAGCTACATTGCAATTACTTTACAGAATATCCGTGTTGATCCAAACACGCAGGATATTGCGAGATTTGAGAAAAGCGTAAAAAGTAAATCTGTCCAGGTTTTCGTTGTATGTCCAAATTTTGGATGATTAAATTTTGGTTGAATATCCAGATTTTGGTTGAAAATCCAGATTTTGGTTGAATATTCAAATTTTGGTTGAATATTCAGATTTTGGTTGAATATCCAGATTTTAATTGAATATCCAGATTTTGGTTGAATATCCAGTCTGCACTTTCAGCAGATTTATTTTGATCGGCTTGCATTTCAATAAGTGTGAAGTTATCACAGAATTTTCTAACTGAATAGTTACCCGGTAACAATGGGTGTGGAAACAATGGTACCCGGTAACAATGGGTGTGGAATGCCATATAAATCTCTTGAGTGAGAATAAAAAAATTTAAACTTGCCTTCATTAGTTTTAAAAGTTGCAACAGTGCTGCAGTCAATTGTCAACAGACAATGTTGATAATTTAATTGTGAATCCAAAAACAGATTATCGAGAGCATTTTGAAAGAAAAAAAGGTTCATCGCTACTTGTCATAAACAAATCAACAGCAAACGATACACTATATTGTAAATTATAGTTTACCATGCAATGTTATGAATTCATTTCTGGAACATTGGTCAATAACAAAAAATCTTTTTTAATGAAATGGTTTATGTACAGTATAAGTATAAAGGCTATTTCTAGCAGACAAATTGTATTTAGGAATGGTGGATCCCACAAAGTAATATATATTTTTTGATTATGTACTATTCAAGTCAAAGCTATTTAGTCTAAATTTTCTCATATTGCCTTGGTTAAAAGCAGCACATATAGTTTTTAGATCGATCAACAACATCATAATATGATATATGGTGCTGGATTTGACATTCTCAATAACAGTGGAACAAATATTTGAGCAAACCACAACTTTTGTATTGTTCTGTGAGCTATTGTAATGTTGGCAGATAAAATACACTTAGATAAAATAACATCAACATTGTTACAATGTAACATGAATTTTTAAAATGTATTCCAAAAGATACCTTGGTGACCAGAACTGCAGAAGTATTATTTTGGTTTTAACAAAGTTATTGTTTGCAACCAATTCTGGTTCTGTATTGCTCAATGGCCAATGTTTAGTATCTATAAATTTAACTGCAAGACAATGAACTATCTGGATGTTTATAATTTTGATAAGTGCAGAGGCTTTCTGCAGTCTGTTGAGTAAGTTTGTCGACAGTGACTTCGTTTAGTTTGATTTTAACGAGCACAATGCCGGAATTGTCCATTACAAATTACCTTGGCAGTACCACTATTAAACCACATGAAAGTAGTGAAAGTAGCGCCTGATCAAATAATGTTAGACTGTCGGTGAAGTCGGTCATTTGCAACGAGATTTGCAAATGGTTCCGATAAACAACAAGGTTCAATACTATATTTCGATATACGACAATTATCTTGGTTAAATCTTAAAGACAAATTTACCTGCAGGCAGTACCACTATTAAACCACATGAGCCGATCGAGTGAAAATAGCGCCTGACTAAAATAATGTTAGACTATAATACAATCAACAATGGCGGCCATGCAACAAACGATCTCGGCAAACTTTCGCTGTTTTCCGTAACGTGTTCGGTTGTGACGTAGTGCCACGATCTCACATCTCACATACATACAAGATTCGATAACTTAGTGTATGATGGCTACATCATCAGACACAAAAAGGCTAATTATTAAAAAACTAATTGCGCTGAGATATTGTTTTGAGATCCAGTTTCAATTTATGTAGTTCGCTCCCAAAACCCCAGATGTGTTACTTGTGTTTGTATAACAACTATACATCGTAGAGTTACAGTTATCTTAATTGATAATAACTGGTCCGAACACGTCGTTATCGCAATGCACGACAGTTGACACTCACCCTTATACTTAAATTTATACCTTTTGCTTAGATGCAGTATGCTAAACAGCAGCTTGGATATCCACTTTACAAATCCAAATGGATTCTTGTTGTTTATGGTTTTGCATCAATGCTTGGACGCTTAGTAGTTGCTGTTATTGGGGATCTTGAACTGAGAAACAAGAAAGTCACGCACATCACTGCAGCGGGTTTGGTATTTTTTGCAGTTGGAAGTGGCTTATGCTCTTTGACTAATTCATTCCTTACTATTATTGCAAGTGTGCAATAATTGGATTTTTTGAGGGGATGTTCTGGGTGAATCTACCACTAATAAACCTCGAGGTAACTGCTGGTAAGCGGACAGATGAAGGTTATGCCTTTATGATGCTTTGCATAGCCTTTGGTTTTTTTGTTGGGCCTCCAGTTTCTGGTAAGTATTTATCTTGCTAAAAATGCGTGTGCGCAACAACCCCTCGCCCGCTTACTGTTTGGCGCTTTTATAATGTACTGTAGACAATAACCCTTTCATTTGCCAATCCGAATAGATTATTAGTGGACCTAACTCAGCTGAGAGTCTTTAAACTTTAAAGCTTCAGTTGGATGGTTTTCATTGTTTCATAAGACATAAACTATTAAAAATAATTAAATAGTCCAAACTGTTTACTTTTTTGATGCAATACTAGCTACAACACGATACCAGGCTGCTACAACACAATACCAGCTGCAGTACCATGCGAAAGCCTACTGTTGTTTCTTCCATTGATTACTTAGAACTAAATATAAATAAATACTAATTCGAACACTAATCCCAACACTAATTCCAACCTTTATGCTAAGCTTTAAATACATTTATTCTTAAAATTAACCTTTTATTTTGACAAGAGCTTATAATAGTAATTTTAGGAGAGGTAATTAAAACATTCTGACCTGAATAAAGTGGTGAAAACGACAGGCATAAAAACATTGAAGTTATTTTTAAGCTACAAGGCTAAAATTTAGACAGCAAATTTCATTTAACAAGAACTTTAATTTGGTATATTGCACAAGGTTCCTACTAAAATATTTCACAATTTTCGCAAAAATTTCCGATCAATGCAATTAAGTATTGTTTAATAAACGAGCAGCAGTGTTTTATCAGATTTAAAACACGAGGGCGTAGCCCGAGTGTTTTAGATCTGATAAAACACGTGCTGCGAGTTTATTAAACGGCTTCAAACACGACCCATTTGATAAATTCATTGGCGTAGTAATTTTGAAAATCGATGTTGTCTAAGCACAGAAAATCAAAGATAAATTTTATGTAAATCAGGACGAATCTTTATCACATTTAAAACAACGATACGGTCGTGATTTTCTTTTGTCTTTTCCTCATGAATTATTAATGAGTGTTTGAAGCTACAGTATCATCAGAAATTTAGAAGTGAAAACCTCTCTTTTAATTCCGGAAATTTGTGTTATATATTAAAATAAATCTGTTGACAATAGCTTTCTAACGACGCATATCACATACTTTTAAGAGAATATAGTTAAACAATGGCCCATATCACGAATTAGAGCATCATGGGATATGTTTTCATTTTGGAGGTATATTCAAAATTCAAGATGGTGGCGGCGCGCGATAAAATATATCCCGGAGTTACTGCAGAGATTCTGTACTTTTGCGGAATTTTTTTCGTCTGAGAAAAGAAAAAGTATCTGGTGTAAAGACAGTATTAGTTGAAAGGTAAGGTGGTTGTTAGCTCAGTTTATATATATGAATTTATGCTAATGACATGTAGATATCACGAATTTACGAATATTGATGAGCAAATATTAATTTCTTCGTTCATATATTTACGAAATGTCTGATATGGTAGGATCCTGATCCTCCTTGCCCAAGAGACACCAATAAGAAGCTCAGATTTAGACAGCAGAGAAGGAGATAATAATAATAAATATTTTAATAATAAATATTTGTTTTTTAAAAAGATAATCCTGTAGACACGTCTTCGCTGGCATCCATATTACCAGGCTTTATTCATTTGTCGGGATGGATTGCAGATCCAACTTATATACGATCTAAGGGTTTCAGAGTTGTTCGATCTGTCGTGTATACCTATCTCGTCGATAGAGTAGCAATTTCAACTGGATGTCAAGGTGATTTTCGAGCTCTCAGTCAAGGACTAAATTTGTATCGTTCCAAACATGTCACTGCAGTAGAATGGAATAACGACACTCAGTGTTACCGAGGCCTGGTGAGACCAACGATGAAGAAAGATCGAATTTACCGTGTTTATATTTACTGTACTGGTTTAAAACAAATACAAATGGCAAATTGTGAATGCACAGCTGGGTAAGCTTATTACATTATAAAACAAAAAATGTTATGTTTTGTGCAAATGAGTTTTTTTGCAAGACCAGAAGACAGTACCGGTATGTAAACAGTGTCTTCTATCTAGTTTCATACGAGTAGCTAAATCTAACTTATCTTTGCTACTGCCAAGGCTTGATTGAATAATAAATTTTGTTCCTTAGTCTTTCAGAGTCATGTGTGCATGTTTCTGCCATTTTGCATGCTTTGCAGGATTTATTCAGCCAAGACAAGCTTTCTGAGTCAGTTACATCTAGTTGCTGCTCCTGGCTTGATCCACGACCAAGGAAAGTAAGTCCACTTCCACTGAGTGATCTGCATTTAGAAAAGCATATTTGGGCCCACAGCAAGTCAAAACAGTTCAAAAAAATGGAGAATTTTAATCCCTTCCCCCCAGAAGCAAGATCAAAACAGTTCCACCAAAAATGCACAGCCAACATGGTTTCAGACATGGAGAAAAGTGGCTACATTTCCACAACACTAATGATACTGAAAGAAAATATGAGATCATACAAAGAATAGTTCAATATTAATGCCAAAATAGGTTATATAGTCATAAAACATTATTTATATTGTTCACAATACAGTCTGCTCTAATACTCCTCTAAAATATTGATGTACTGCTTATGTAGGATATAGTGAGATCAAGGATTATTTTCAAGATACAGTACTATTGATTACTTTCAAAGCTTTTAATGGTCAGGTACCCATTTATATCAGTGATTTACAAGCTCGATATAACCCTACTTTCACTTTAAGATCATCTAACCGAAATCTACTATTTGTTTGTCAATACTGTTACCCATGGAGACAGAACATTCTCATGGGAGTGTTCCATGAGGCTTCTTCGTGTGATCATGTGGGCAAGTCTGCAATGCGGGCAGGCACCTCGCCTACCTGTATACCTGCCCACCTTGCAGACTGCCTGCACACTTACTCTAAGAAGCCTGCCACACTCCAACAAAAACTTCATGAGAGCTTGACTTAGAGCAAATCAAAGTGAAATATTGTAATACTCTCTGCTCTGTGATGCTTACCGGTACTATTTACAACATTATTACTAATGTTTAACTATTTACAATATATTTACATTCTAATGTGCCTTAACCTTACTTATGTGGATTTTACATATACACAATAAGACATTTTCCCTGTTGCTGGGGTTTTTGGAGGGATTTTACCTTGGTATACCATAGTTTGGGACAAGTCGTTATACAAATACCAACCAGAATTTGACCCGATTAGTTTCTCGACATACACAGCTGAAGTGAAATGCCCTGGAAGCCAAAATGTACATGCCATGAGCTTATATGTGCAAGAAGGGTACAAAGTAATTTGTTGAGGTAAGTCAGATATGTCAGTTAATACTTTCTGTGTCACCAGATGACTTAAGTAAATAAGTAAAGTGGGTGGAGGCTGGTTTACAAATAATCCAGGCTGATAAATTATTTTACCCGGGCACATTTCTTCTGCAGCTACATCTATAAACTCTACTTCATCTACACTAGTACTTGCTGATGGCAATAACAATGAGCAACTATCTGAGTAGCCTTGGAACATCCTTAAAAGTAGGTTGTAGAAAGTTCTTTGACCATTGTCAGTATCATCACATCAGTGGGATCTAAACAAAACATATTACAAATTAGAATATGTTGATATGAAGTATAAGTGATCTAAATAACTTATCTTTATCTTTGATTGAGACATTTAACACTAGGTACTATAGAGGGAAAGGTTTAGCCAGACCTTCAACATTACTTGCCTGATCATTATATTATTTGTTGTGTGCTGGATCTCTGGTTTAGGGCAATTGGGGTTATCACAGGTTGATGTCTGTGTGGTTTGCATTAGATTTCCCAACTTGCTTACAAATAATTCATTCTCATCACCATATAAATCAACATGGCCATGGTAATCATGTGGAATCCACTGTGACACCCAAGCAAGCTTCCCCTCTGCCCACGTTCCTTGTTTAAAGTAGTCAAATGCATGTATCAGAGCCATAGCAAAAGAAGAACCCATGCTTCGAAATTCATCTAACACTAAAGGTTGCATGAGGAATATGTAAAATAATATTCCAGCACTGCATTCCAAATCAGATTGCTCGTTGGAAACTGTAGGTGTGGATTTCATTAAAGGTTGACCAGGTGATAGAATGGAATCATTTGAATTAGGCTTGGTAGGAACAGAACTAGGCTTGGTAGAAACAGAAGACTTGGTAGGAACAGAAAGATTAGTGAGCAGGCTATTTCTAGGTGCTTGATTGCACCTTGCAGTGACAGATGGTGGAAGAGCAACTAAAGGGCCACACAAATTTGAAAGATAAGCACATATCTGAAAAATCATGCTTAATGATCTGCTGCATTTGAGAGGAACAACTGAGCTAAGAATCCTGTAATGCTTCATTCTGCCAATAGCACGTTCCACATGAATTCGCAATGAAGCAATTTGCCTGCTTGACACAATTTCTTGCCTTGAAAGCTGTGCTTTGCCTTTTTTG